>JACCGJ010012605.1:0-35019 GCA_013407085.1 Atriophallophorus winterbourni
TGCTCACGTGCCAGCAGCCTGGGTCTACTCTGAAGTAGTTTCATAGAATTACCGCTTGTAGATGTTCTGAAGGCTCCTTTCAAGTAATTCAGTATTATTGTCACCCGAGAGACCCTTTAGAAACTTGGAGACTTCTATTATGTCGCCTCGCAGCCGCCGTTTCTTTAGTGAGATCAGATCGATGTCCTTGAGTCTGGCCGCATAGGTTTTGACCTCTGACACTCAACCATCCATTCGCAAGCCCCCCTGAACTCCTAAACATTCGATAGCTTTTTTTTTCAAGCATGGCGCCGATGGAACACAGTTCCAATTGAGCTCCGTGAATCTTTGTACGGAATGAAATTGAAATTTTCGGCAGTAACCGCTGCTGTGCGCAGTCTAACAATTATCTGCGAGTAATGTTTGGCTGCTTTCGGAACATGAGGTAACCACAAATAGCTCCTGTATACAATACGATATCCCGCCACTTTCTGAGCAGTAGCCGCTTTTCTGTGTTTTCCTTCGGCCCATCTCAACTTGTGTTGGCCAAATCATTCGTCAGAACGCCGTTCATTCCCCGATTTTAGTGCAAGAGTCCCCTAAATTTGTTCCCTAATTACTTTCTCTAATCGGAGAAACGTAGCTCAACTGTCGATTCAGCCGAATTTTAACCAATCTCAGCAAACAGTAAGCTAAACGAGAGTTAACAGGCTGAGGTCGATTAAACAATAGAAAAATAGTGGACCAAGCAACTGAGACTTGAGGCCACTCCCTGATAATCATTGAATTCGTTCCAGCCACAACCCTTGCAATTCTAACATAATTATGTGATTGTTACGAGCTGTCCGAAATATCAATGTAGTTCACCTGTGAGGCCACACATCATTAGCTTGTGCAGATGGTACCTATGGTTTATTGAGTCAAAGATCTTTTACTAATCAAGTTAGCATACTTCGACTACTCTCCTTTATCGAGCCGTAATATCAATTTATCAAAAAAGCTCGAACGATTTGTCAGACAAGAGCTTTCTTTCCAGAATCCGTGCTGGGCATCTGATAGTAAGGAATTGGCTATTTAGATATCCGGTGCGGAATAATTTTTTCAAAGAACTTGCCAAAATGCTAGTCAGACATACTAGCTTATAATTGCGTACATCTGAACCGGGGCTCTTTTGTGTATAGCAAATACCGCCACTCGTTTCTCATCATCCTGTAGTTTACTCTGATGCAAGGTAGCTTCAAAAGATTGCTGATTGCAAGGCTAACTATATTCGTAAGAGGTTGAATAATAGCCGAATGTATACCGTCGTGGCCAGCCGACTTAGTTTTATCCAGCTGCGACAGAACTATGGTGACCATTTCCTGATTAACTTTCTCAGAGCTGACGAAAGGTGCTTTACACTCGTGAGTTTTTGAACGATTACTTGAATTACGCTGATGAACACTGCGGAAGAATGTATGCTTATAAAAGACTCTGACATGAAACAAGTTGAAATATTGTGACTCAGCTGACTCTGACTCGGTACGCCAACCGATGCCCGGAGATTAATGTCTCTAGCATAAGCTATATGCGTTTTGCCATTGCCCGTTTGTGTACATCTGATGTGTCCCTCGTCTTGATCGTCTAATGTGAAGCACGGGCAAGCTATAGCACATCCATTGTCAGTCAACGCTAGCGACAGTTAAGAATCCGATGTTGTTGATTGTGGTGAGAAGCCTCTTTATCAATATCCACGGTGGGAGGGACTTTTCATTTATTTTAATTTCACACCCACCCCCGTAGCACAGTATCCTATCCTGATCGTAGATGGCTGAATTCGTTGCAAAATACTGTAGATAATCATCTGGTTTCAACACCCATTTTTGGAGATGTGCATTAATCTACCTGGTTTTCCAGTGCAGCAGCTCAGCTCTCATCTCACGTCCTTAACGTACATCTGCCAGCATTTGTTTACAGTACACGGGCATTGTCTATGGTTTTACAACATTTAATCATAATCCACATTTTAATTAGGGGCGAAGCACCTTGTTGCTACCCCGTTTTGAGACCAAAAGCATAATAACGGTTGGGAACGGGCCCGCGAACGAGCTGTATTTGCCTAATGGCAGTTGAACAAATATTTTCCCCCCCCCCGTTCAGAGGACTCCTGAACTCTTTCCCGCTTATATTGCCCGAGTTAGTGGGTTTGAGATTCTGAAGTGTTCGTTGTCACTTGTATTCTACTTGCAGGCCATTCGTGAATACATCAATCGATGACTACTACAGCGAGCTTATATTTTTATTTGGGCGAAAACTTGATTCCCTTAAATGTGATGTTTCAAGCCGGTCATGGGCGTTTTGAATACTTTCAATGAAAGTGTCGTTGAGGCCCCTTATCCGGGACCACTACCTAATCTTGCATACCAATTAGGGGGAGTATTCAGGAAATAGCACACTCCAGATGCGGTCCAAACCATTCTTAAATCTCGCGACAGAAAAGCATATTATAAGTTCTTCTGGAAGCCATTACCAGAGATTTACCACTCTGAGGTTGAAAAGGTTTCTGCGGGAGTCTATTCTACATCGCTACTTAGCAAGTTTATGTAAATGACCGCGCTTGCCCAGCTCGGGACTTAAGGCAAAGAAGTCGTTCATCATACTGCCGCTCAACCCATTGAAGATCTTAATGATTTCAATTATTTCGCCTTTCAGACAACTGCACGGAAGTGAGAAAAGATCTAGCGAATTCAGGCGTGCTGCGTAAGGTTTCCCTCGCTCCAGTTCAGTAGAGAAAGAACTTTAAGTGCCTGATCTATCAGTCTAACGTCAAGAATTTCATACAATACAACGCTATTGAAGAGCATCCACAAATAGGTACATGTTTTTCTCTGTTAATATCTTCGGCGTATGCGTAGCTATTTCGCCCTTCGTGAACACTAGTCATTATAGCTGGAATTAAAAAAGAATGGAACCGTTGCGCTACAGGAGAAGTGGAAAATGAGCTATGAATAAATCATGCACACTAACGAAACGTGGATTAATGTTTTTAAAGTCTTGACTTAGTTCGTGTATTCCTTGTTTATTTAAATTTTGTGAATATGAAATTGCTAATTAAAATCCAAAAAATTATCACAATCAAGTGTTTAGACACAGAGATCAACGAGAAAAGGAACTTCGATCATGCATGAATGATTAAACATCAGGAATCTTACAAACCTCTTCAATCGACGTGCAATCAATCTGATCAACAAGCAGGTTTTACATCAGTTTGTCACAATTTCACTGAAGAAACTCGACTTTGATGTATGCGATTTAGATTTTCCAAAACATATAATCTATTCTTTTTTCGACAAGTTTACTATCACATATATCAAATTTAAGTCGCTTTAAGAACATAGAAACTTCATGATTCTGGATATTTGTTTCGTCTCTCCATGGGATAAATTAGTAAAATCTGTTATCAAAGAAATATCAAGAACGTTTATAAAATATTCATGATGAAATCAAAGGTAAAAAACTAATAATTATTAACCAAGGTTGAGATTACAGATGTCAATTACATCCGGTTTAAAAGATATATTCTTCGGTTTAGTTGAAAAATGACCAGTAAAAAATTAAACAAATCAAATGTTTACATTTTTTAGATGTTTGAGTAGTGGCAACCGTTGATGTTTTTACGCAAACCATGCAGTCAAAATGTGGTTAACTTCTCATTCTAATTTTGTAACGTCTCTTGCATTTAGAAATTCAGGTGACTAACGAGCCCAATTAGAGTGCAAACTTTGTATAAGTAGAATCCTGCAGAAGAACACTTATCACCATATAATTAAAACTGGGCTTTTTATTCACGAAAATATATTGAAACCAAGAAAAATCAGCTTAGGTTTGAACGATCTTCGAGAGTTACCAATAAAATTCAGACATGTTATTGTTTTCATTAACTTATACATTAAATTCTTTTGATAGGTGTTACACTGTTTCGCATTTATAACCTGCATATGCCGGAAAAAACAGTACCCGTAGTTTTTAATATATTAGATTTCAGTGGATCAATCGTATAACTGCAATTTATTAAAATTGAATAAAGCGGTGTAATGTCAAACAGACAAATCGATACATTGATTTTCTCATCAAATCAGCGCATACCCTTAGTTGCTCACGTCAATAGTAAACATAACCTCTATAGCCGAAGAGGATTTGGGTATAAGCCCCGATTTCGAAATATGATGGCTGACGAAATAATTTGTGTTAACAGAAATAGCACGAAAATGCATTTCTACAGATAACAGTATCGATTTTAGTCCAACAGCATAGTTTTCTGGCCAGCGATTTCATTTTTTTAATTCCTAACTGTCCTGAATGCAAATCATCAAGAATTTGTTTACAAAGTGGAGGAAGAATAACAACACTTTCATTTATACACAAGAGACTTTGAGGTGTAGAACACAATTCATCACGACGCTGATAGTTAGCTGGAAATAGTTTTTTGGATGTGGCTAACCAATCTTGTTCAACTGCAGCCATTATCGTATCAAAATATTTGTTTTTTTCAAATCCTGAATCTAAACGAGAGACACAAAGCGGTTGAACCAACAAGCAGTCTGTACTGCCAGTATTTTCGTTTGTCACAGCATTAAGTCCTAATACATCTACAAGCTGAATCTTTTGCACCGCGATGTTCATTGGGTTAGATATACGCACCAAGAGCTATGCTCCATCTCTGGATCATTGCTGCAGTAAATTTGGCCAATGAAGACGTCGGATTGTAAATAAATTCGAGTGCTTCATGATCGGTTCCTATAGTGAATTGAAGACCAAATTAAATATTTGGTTAAACGCATGACAGCCCAGCAAACAGCATCCTCTTCTCAATTATTCTGAGCATAACTTTACTCAATCAACGTGAAATACACGATACGGGATAACCATTTTGCTCTACATCAACACCAAATCCATGAGAAAATGCATCTGTGATTAAAAAAGAACGCAAATTTGGTGTAAATAGCTTAAGTACTGCACTGGATTGCAGTGTGGATAAAAGATCACGAATTGTCTTTTCATGTTCTGCAATCCTTTTGAACCTTGTAGCATTTAGTAATGTGAACAATGAATTAGCAACAGTTGCAAAATTCGGGATGAACTTAGAATAATATTATAACATTCCCATTTCTGATCGAAGTTCACTGAGAGAATTTAGTTATTTCATTTCCAGAGGTTAAAGACGAGTCTGGTCTTGACGAAGTCAGTTAGAAGATACACGGTATCCGAAGCAATCAGTCCCATCAACAGAAATGATGTATTTATCCGGATTTAATTTCACGTTGTAATGTTTAAATCGAGAACGCACAACTAACGGGTGTTGATAATGAACACAATTATCGGGTGCATGATAGATTTCAACACCTGGGAGACCATCAACTACATTGTTTATCACATCTTGAAATGCAGCTGGTGAAACAGGTAAACTACGCGGATGAAACTTATAACGATAAAATCCAAATGGTGTGTTAATGGTTGTAGCTTCACATGATGCTTCATCAAGTGGTATCTGTAAATGTGCATCCTTTATATAAATTTCGAGAAAACACATGAACCATGTAACCGAGATAAGCTAGCTTCAGGCTCCTCGGTTGCATAACTTCGCTTCATTAATTGCGAGTTCAGTGTCACTATTTAATCTCTCAAAGCACGAGGCGTTTCACTACCTCTTTCCGAACAGTTTCCCTTAAACCATATGCAATCATGCGGCGTTTCGAAAACATAGGATCACCAGTTATTTCGAAATGAATAGGTTTTATTTCCAAAGTGGTGAATTGCTCAAATCCCCCGAAATAACACTCCACTACCGGTTTCTGACTGTTTGCCGTCATCAGGTGGAGACAGCAAGTTTAGGTTCAGTGAGCCTTTATTTTCATTCTACATGAAAGCAATGTACAATGATGAATTACATCTTTTATTGCACGCGAGTCATATTTTGATGATGAACTTGTAGAGAAAAAAGAAAAATTAATATTGAGTAATTTCCAAACCTTTAGATTCAAAATAGGTGGATCCGATTTCATTTCAATGAATGAACACTCAACTGGTTTTACAGTACCATATCTGACTGAAATAAAGCAAACTCCGACGACAGTTACAGAATGTCCGATAACGCCGTGAATCGAAATACCAGATTGATAAATTTTAACATCAATGGCAAAACTTTTCAAGTCATTCAAAGATCAATCAATCAGTTCCACAGTATCTTTTGAACAATAATTACTGAATATTCGTTTGAAACTATGAGAAACCGTGGATGGTAAGACTGATAACGATAATTAGGTCATTCGATCTTCTACATTGACTACTTCTGTATCATTACTATGCACATGTCTAAGAATTTCGACAAACTAACTGAATATGTCCAAGTCCACCACATTTAAAACATTTAGCATTACGAAATTGACAAGTAAATCGAGAATGTAACAAACTTCTGATTGTCAAAATTGGATTTGCTTTTGCTGAATTTGCTTATTTTGTCTGGTTTGACCTCATAATCACTTTGCCACTGTGATCGGTTGCATGCCTGGCGTTTAGGTTTGGAGGTTCCAAGCAAAACAGATTGAGTGTCAGTATTAATTTGACGATTGGATCGTTTGTACCATCTTCATAGCGTTCATATATTCTTTTAACATTTTCAAAAATTGGATTATTCACCATGGATAACTGATGATATAAATTAGGTTCGTTGACACCAGGGACTAAGCGATCTCTTAAATGGTCATTTAGTTTATCTTCAAAAGCACACCATGAAGCTTGTGTTTGCAATTCCAGAATAAATTGAAAAAATAGTTTGGTGTTCATGTTGTTGCATTGTATTGAAGCAAGCACGTTCAACCATTTCGAAATATTTTGGTAACATGAGCTAGTAAAATTGCTTTCAATTCTTTGTAAGTCTTCATAGAAGGTGGGCTAGGAAGTGATAAATTTTTCAACAGCGCATAAGCATCTTCTCCTTCTAAAGTAAGAAAATGCGCAGCAATAATTAAATCAGGAACTTCACCCTTGGTAAGAAACCAAAGTTCAAACCGTTACTGATAATCTTCAATTTCTCTAGGGGTTTCGCGTATATTGAAAGATCCGAAATTTTTAGGAAATGACATATCTGATCACGACACCAATTGTAATGAAATGTGTTGTACTGAATTGAATGAAACTACTAACCAACGATTAGAAGTGAGAATCAACCACTCTCAGTATTCGAATTACGCGGTATATATATTGATGTATATACGTTTAACACTGAGAATATGAATAACACCACAGGCTACTCACATTAAAATATATTCTTAAGAAGCTCACTCTCTTTTGAGTAATCTACTAGGACGGGGTTAAAAAATTTGCAAGATTTCAAGTTCAATCGAAATAAATGCTTCCAATGGTTCAAGAAAAAGCTGTGAAATACGCTCTCTCACGTTTATGTTGATCAACTCAATTGTATCGTTAAATTCAATCATTTCATGTTAATCTGGGGCAGTTTTCGTTTCGCTTCTTACGTCTGTTACAATATTCAGCAACAAATAGAAAACACATAGAACAACCGTTAATCGCATCATTTCTTATCGATTCAACTGTTTATGACATTGCAATTGACCCAGATGTCGATTTTATTAGCACAATGCTTGATAAAGAATCAATGACATGTTTATATTAGATTGGTTAAACTTTTTACTGCATAGTGTGTCCCCAGTATCCTCGGTGGTCAATTTCATCTTATTATCCAGAAGAGTTCCACTTTTTCTCATAGATTTCACCACATTGGGACCAATCGACGGACATCAATGAATCACACATTGTTCGATAAATAACGTTCTCGTCTCATTCAGACTCCATACCGCTTGTCGCTTAAACCGTGTTCATAAATTGATTCTTCACAACAAGGCTTCTTTCAGGTTTGCGATTTTTCTCTTCGGACCTTTCAATAACGAAGTTTGGCAGTGTCCTGCAAATCACCCGAGAGCTATTGATTGGGGCTCTCAGCTAATGGACTTCACGCCCGATACAACTCAACTTGATTGAATATATATTCCATCCCTTGAGTAGGTACTTCGTTATATAGGTCTGTGTCCACACTCCTACAAACTGAATACACGCTGAATTCTTCATTTGGTCTCGTGTCGAGAATTTGGCAACCCACATTCACCAAGTTCGATAGGCGCTCGATAATAAACTTTCAATAACTCGTGGGGTGTGTGTGATGGAGATGCATGTAAATGAGCTTTAATAGACTACATGCTATTTCTGCACTATATTGTTTTTTGAAGCGTTTCATTTTACGGTGTTGCAAATTAGATAAGCAACTTGGACGAATGCTTGTTTTTTCAAGCTTCTACGGTGTTGAGTAAGAAACTTTTCATACACGTTTCGCTTGCAATGCTTAAGGCACACTAGGTTTTAGTGCTGCAATTGAATGTGTTTGGCCTCCTTCGGTCGATGTCGACCATGGATGTACAAAACAATCACATGATTCTTTCATGTTTCACTAAACAGTCTGATTCGAGAGGAACAATCTCCCCCGCAGAGCTCGCAACCAAAGGCAGTACTCGGTCGATCGCCAACAGTTGAATGCCAGCTTCGTAATCTGCGTTCAGCAGCCAAGAACTCTATCTGATCCTCCACAGCTTGCGAACGACGCTTTACACAATGCCTCTAAGCGGTCAGGAGCATGTTTTTTACAACTCGCGGGGCCAATGCCAAGAGCTTGCGTATGTCTTTTGCTAACGTTTTGTACATCCCAATGCACAACTTCTTATTTCAACACACTATAGAGTAGATCTTTTAGAATACGACCATTTTCCATTCTGTAGACGTGATCGAGCCACCGCAGGCGCCGCTGTCGTTGTAGGGTGAACATGCTGTGTAAACCAGCTTTTGAAAGCACTTCCGCATTAGTCACAATTGTCCATCCAGTATATGTTCAAGATACGACGGATGCTTCGTAGATGGAAAGCATTCAGCTTCCGTTCGTCTGTGGAATGGGTGTTCCAGGTTTCATTGCCGTACAGTAAAGCATTTAGTACCATCATCTTTGTCTTTACAGTCAACTTACGGTTACCCCAAACACGAGAGTTCAATCGGGACAATGACAGCTGCTATGCCCATCCGCATATCAATCTCCGTGTCTAACGAGAGGTTATCCGCAATGGTTGAACCAATATATTTGAACTGATGTACTGATTCAAGCTGACAGTTTCAACAGTTATGTTGGGAGGCGATACAGTCCCCTGACCAAGAACTTTGACCTTGCTCATGCTGATTGTTAGCCCAAAGTCTTTGCATGCCGACGAAAAACAGTCCATTAGAGACTGGAGGTGTTCTTGGGAGTGAGCAATAATGGCTACATAGTCGGCAAACACCAGGTCACGGATTACCACATCCCGTGCCTTGGTTTGTGCACTCAACCTGTTCAGGTTGAAAAGCTTGCCATCACTTCGCTTGCGTATGTAAATGCCTTCTGTGCTCTTCCTATAAGCGTACTTCAGAAGCAGAGCAAACAAAATACCGAAAAGCATGGGAGCAAGAAGACACCCTTGTTTGAAGCTTCGGTGAATCTCAAAGGCTTCTGAACTGTAACCGTTAAAATGTACTGAACCCTTCGTGCCAGAGTAGAACGAGTTTGAGCCTTCTAGGAAACAACCTAACAGATTAAGGATTTTGAAAAGACCCGCCGGTGTAAACAACGTCACCGTGAGGATGACAGGAGCGCGATTTTCCATCGATTGTCCAGTCATAAAAAATCAGCCCCATCCACATAACTTCGTGCCAAGCAAACCGGATATAATCACCGGCCCTGTTGACTAAAGCAGCCTGAGGAGTTATATGCCACTATTATATTGCTGGGAATCGTTCTACTAGAATGCATTGTCACAGTTGGTACACGCCATAACAACCAAAAACGATCAAAATAAAAATCATCAAATGACAATCTTTATTAAAAATGATACAAAAGCAAAATAATCCAT
This sequence comes from Atriophallophorus winterbourni, assembly GCA_013407085.1. Taxonomy (NCBI): domain Eukaryota; kingdom Metazoa; phylum Platyhelminthes; class Trematoda; order Plagiorchiida; family Microphallidae; genus Atriophallophorus; species Atriophallophorus winterbourni. The sequence continues at coordinate 9,960 of JACCGJ010012605.1, forward strand.
AATCCATAATGAAAAACGATTTTGTTCGTTGAAACAATCGTTGCGGAAATTCTTATGGAAAAGAATGAAAAGTGGGAATAAGTTTTGCGTGTCCAAATCGCATTTCGAAAATTTAACCGGTCCAATTTATTCATGTGGATCACGAGTCGCCAGTTCTTGGGGACATGGTGAAGTAGGGATTTGTTACTTCAAAATGATGTTCCTGCAAACGGTATGAGTAAATTGTGTTAGTTGCCCAGTTCACTTCGACATAAAATATGATTGAATCATTAATCAAGGTTCCGAAAAGCTATATAACTGTGCGAAACATTCGATTTGTTGCTCGTACCGTGAAAGGGATGTTATGATTGAACATTCATTCAATAACAGGGTTGAAATGTGTTTCATCATAAGACTTTCTCGCATCTGGGACATACATCTTGGATGGACATATTAACACATGCAGATGCATTCTTTAAGGCTGCTCTGCTGATTCTGTGCAATCTACTGCCACCATGGCATTTAAGCTGATTGATTTTTATGTATAGAACGGCTTGGGTACCAATGAAAGGAGGTCAAACATTAGATAACACTCAGTTATGGGAACAACGGTGTTTTAAATAAAGGTTATGATGCTGTTGAAATTGATCGTATGAGATGTAAAACCCTGACCACTTGCACAGAAGCAAAGTGCAAATCGTTATTTCCATAATGGGGAAAAGCGGTTGCTTCTTCAGTTTGTTAAGCGAAGATTAGAGATTCGATCGACAAATAACGGCTTATTAAAGTGACGAGTGGGAGAGACTGTTACTCTTGAATCGGGTGTAACATGAAACGACATTCAGCATAAGAAACGTGGTGGATATCGAGGGAACGAAAGAGTGTGCAATTCTGAGCACCGAACTGAAGCAATTGAAGTAATCCAACGTCACGGTCATTAGCTAATTAATTAGTTTGTTGTGTACCGATTGAATGATCTTTGCATTCATTTTGCATTAACACTAGCATACACAGCACGCTTAACCTTCGAAGTCAAACAGCATTTCTGAAATTCGTTTGAGTTCACCCCCAGAACGTTTATCGAATATGAATGCTATTAATTCTTTCTGGCTCACATAAAGACGAAAGTGTGTGCACTTGTGCAATTGACCAATAAGTAATTCTAAGTGAAACAGAGATGCAACTTTAGCCAACTCTCGATAAATGATTCATCGTGACCTTAGAACCGAGCCGTTCAGTGTAGAGTGTACTTTATGAAATCGATAAATTTGTGTCACCGCTTATTCAGCAAAATTGACTAATTTTTTTCGCTAGCACGATTGATATGGCTACTTCTAAGTTTTAGTGAATAAATCTGAAATGCGCACATTGCTAGCACAGGCTCTAGAATGGTAACTGAGTTGTAGTGTATTATACGTAATCCAACTTTTGATCTCATCGACAATGCTTCGTAAAGAGTCTTGGATCGGGAGACATTGTATTCGCTATAACAAACAGAAATAAAGTCTTTGTGTAGCCTCATTAATTTTAGTTAGTAGCGGAACTCAAATACTCATAATGAGTGATTTCAAACTTCTACAGCTTTGCACCAAAATATGGCACCCGCAGCAATCATTTGAGCATAAATTGTGAGAGATGATTAATCGCATTCTCTTGTACAACCAGGTAAACTAATCCACTCGGCAAGAGGCTCCGATCAATCTCCACTCCTTGATTTGATTCTTACAGCAGTATCATAATTATCTGGGGTTAATTGACCACCTAGTTTAGCCTATATTCCAAAAAGAAAAGCTAGAACATTTTGTTTCAAACTTCGCAGCCGCACTGGAAAGTTAATAGCCGTGGGAAATTGGGCATGGGCTACACACAGGACCACTCGAACAGACGTATCCTGAGACCATTTTAGAAATGTCTGAAACAAGGTGACATCCTTAATTCGCGGAGATAAGCAATATCGTCATTGGGAGCAAATAGAACAGGTGAAAAGACATCCTCAGATACTCTACACGATCGTGAACAACGCGACTAAAGTTAAACCTGGAGTTTTTCCAATCCAGACAACAGATGAGTTGACAGATACTGCAAGGGATACAGCTGATTCCCTAGCAACATTTTATGATCGAATCTTTTGCTAAAATGATAAGTCACTGGTAAAACTTTACCAGAATTAATAGAGGTGGAAAGCCTAAGTGATGTCGATGTCAATCCTACAGTTGAGCGAAAGCATTCACATAGGTTACACGTTAACAAAACCCCGGGGGAAGACAGAATAACGCTGGCTATTCTGAAATCATGTGATCTGGTGCTTTGTGACCCACTATATGATTTATTTAAACACTCATTAAGTACGGGAATCATACCAGATGACACCAATCTGCAAAGGTGGCAGTCGTTCGAGTCTGGAAAATTACCGCCCTTTCAGTGGTTTCCCAAGTATTAGAACGCTAGGTGTGTGTAAGTCTTATCAAACACCTTGAGAGCCATGAAATTCTTTCTCAAACAAAAAATGGGTTTAGAAAAAACATACTCATGCTTGTAACTTGCGCACAACTTTAAACGATTGGACGCTAGCACAAAACGAAGGGAGTTATGTACAAGCTTGTTACTCACATATATCTAAACCTTTCGATCGAGTTGATCACTCCTTAATACTCCCTAACTATTGAATCCATGAGCGGTGTCCCACAAGGTTTCCGTACTCGGCCCAATACTATTCCTATTATTCAAAAATGATCTACAGCAACTGGTATGATGTAAAATTGTTCTTTTTCGCTGATGTTGAGAAAATTCGGATGAAGATCAACTGTGTTGAAGTTTGCCTAGTTTTACAAGCAGACCTTAATCACCCACACGAGTGGTCAATTCAATACAAGCTGCTCGTCAACTTCCGCAAATGCAAAACTTTGAAATTTGAGACACACTTCTTGTTCTCATACGTTTCATTTCAATTATCCGACGTGATCGTTACGACCAAGCCGTTCATCAACGGATAATGACGCTTATTGGCGCTAAACACTTATTTGCAAATCATTTCTCGGCCAGACATATATAATGAGTGACAATTCATATTATCTATACATACGTCTTTATGTATCGATTTTTCAACCCAAAGCTTATTGAATGCTTTTACAACCATACATCTGGTGTCTTGAATATTGAGATGTTCTATTCGATTCAGACACCGTCAAAAGCGAATTTGTTGATATGTGACGCGATTGTCATATAAATATGAACCACGTAAATAATTGTGTCCAAGCCACAAATAAGAATCGTGATTTACTGACGTACAATATTCGTAGATTGGGTCGTTAAAGTAGCTCGCATCATTGCCTAACTTTCTTCTTTGTGTCTTACTTGCTCCGTGATAATATCATAGTTCACTGTGAAATGTGCACTTCTGTACACATGTTCGCCTTGCCGGTTGCGACAACATGTGGGTGCACAAGCTGAGACACTGCGATAGTCAACTCTTACAAAAATTGATTTTTTAACGGGTGCATATAGAAGAACACTTACCATTGTTAAACCAGGAGCAGTGTAGGACTTGAAATCTGAGCAAGAATCAGTTAGCAATCGCTCCTCATCAAATTGGTCATGCCGGATTCTGGAAATGGATTTATTTTGAGGTGATTGTGAGCATTGCTAGATTGCGAATGAATAAGTGGTCTGTTTCGATGGAGACTTATTACAAAGACAACCTTTGCTTGGTGTATACTAATGGCTTCTTACACTTTAGGATAAATCTTAATTCGTATTTTAGGTATAAAGATTGCGTGACGTACATTTCAGTTTTGCTATCGCATTGAGAAGTTGATTGGACAGCATTTTCTTTGGAATTTACTGCATCTCCAATCGGCCCGTTCATGTTAATCCGATGAGATGTTGTCCTCGGTTCTCTGTTCTCACCTTCAAAGCAACAGCCATTAAACGCGGCAGAGGATTCAGCTTTTCGATTTCTAGGAAATGGAAACTCATTGTTGGACTCCATGTGATTGCATTATAGGGATAAAGAAGTCAGTAAAATATGTTGATTCTCAGATAATAACTATAGGGATAACTATTGATTGAATTAAAATAGATTTCGGATCATAAGACTTGAAAGTACTTAGTAAGCTGAGCTATATCCGAATTCTTATGACCAATTCTCGGTTTGAGATATGAATCGATCTGAGATATGGCACGGTAAAACGCAACGCTGGCAGCCCGTTACAGGCGTTTGGCAATAAATAAAACCGCCGCTGCTACATCATTTACCGCAATAAGATTTTAAACAGTGAACTATATTAGAACGAGCTCCGAAATCGAGTCAGAGATGACCAAAATGAATAGGTTTGGATAAAATACACGTTTTCCATAAACTATACAACAACGTCAGTAGACTAGCACTGAACAGGAACTCAAACACGCCTTGAGCAATTAAGACAATTCATAAGGTCCAATGTTATATTGATGATACATTTCTCATGTTAGACTGATTGCTGAAATTATGCGGTCACAGACATTTTGATAATCTCATGGTTAGTGAGCATAATGTATGTGAAAATAGACTTCTATTTTAATGTACGTGCATATAATCTAAAATGAATCTCTGCTAGATTACACATGTTCATAATTTATTACTTATCCCGTTATTTTTTATCAGAATCTTTGGATAGATCGTGTGCTTCTTGAAGTGAAGTCCGGTTGTTAACGCCACGGGCGATCAACGGTTTCTTGTGTATCCTACGTTTCAAACACGGACGTCACTGGTGTGATCTTACCATACGTTCCGTTATAATTTAAACAATCGATATTCACCTTGTGTTTTTAAATAAAATTTGTTCTTTTTACAACTTGGCGAGGTGGTATTCATTCAACAATTTTCTGATGTCTCAATGGATAAATTTATTTAGATTAACAGGTTTCAAGTGATAGTTTACCACACTTAATTCACATTGCGATTTAAGGAAGTTGTCTAGTTGCTAAATGCAAACGTGTACACGTATTGCTCACGCGGTTCCAGATTCTAGATTGAATCCCAAAAGATCGACTGTTTTGTATATTAAGCAATGTCCAGTTGTTTGATTTGTAGAACATTGGTCTAGCAATCACCCTATTGAATTTGTGTAATTACAAGATTTTGTTTGAAAAAACAAGGACAAATTCAAACATATTTACGAAGCAGCTCCTAATTGATTAACTTGAAAGCACTGTGTGAAGTGCAGCTTTAAGATCGTGAACTATGAAAGCCACCATTGAAAGCTGAACGCACGGACAAAAGATATACAGCGCTACTATCTTCGATCTCAACCTTGTTAGAACATGTAACTCGGGCATTAAAAGCAACGTAATTCATCGATGTTATGAAACGGAATACAACAAAATGATCTGATTAATGCAGATGTTAGTCAAACATTGCTTCATTGCCATATTATGGATGTGAAAAGTGTAGAAGCGATGAGTGTTAATCACGACCTCTCGAATGATATGCAGAACGCCACCCTCTGGCGGGGATCGCCGAAAAGGCCAACGGCGACGATCGCTAATCTGTATTCATTCGGGTTTCGGGAGAATTGCATTATAACATTTCGAGCGACAACATTCCTAAGAGTATACAGTGATGGACAAAGTCATCCGCTATCGAACGATATGCAATTCGTCAACGTTGGACAAACGAGCCCTGGGTGGCGAGGGCTTGAAGCGTGCCGGTTGGCACAAAATCGATTGACAAGTCAGATCAAAGGGACAACCGGGACAGACATCTTTCAGGCCAGACACGATTTGCCTATAGAAGATATGCATGCTCTTTAATAGGCGCGTTTGACTAATTGGCTTTGGACAGGTTGACTTCAGGGATGAATCGGCTGCAATGTTCGAGTGGCTGGAAAACGTGGTTATTGTTGGACCGATGAAAATGAAATGTTTTGCTAAGAGGTCAGATAAACACCAGCTGCTACTCATTGGTCTGAAATGACCAGATGCAATCATCTCGGACTTATCTTGGCCACCACCCACTACAATATGTTTCGCGAAATTATGAAATTACAAACTTGATTTAGCGAGAGATATTACAAATCATAGATGCGTTCATCATATATTCTATTCAGTCTTTTTTAAATAATTATTTAAAATAAACATTGCTGTCGGATTTGATCAATATCCGTAACCCAGATCTGAATATAATCCTTTAAATTTCCTTTCTCCATATGCATATTGTAGCGAGCTGGTCGCATTGAAAAGCAAGTAGATAATACTATATCTAGTTTGCAAAACCTTGTGTACATATCATTAATAATATAATCCAGAACCTTGGTCAGTATGTTAAAACATTCTATTTCTCCGAGGTCAATTTTTCGAGGGTTAACAATTTGCAGCATCATCAAGAGGATGGTTGTGCGTTACACTTTAATTAGCTGAACAATATCTTTCGGAAACTAAAACGTGTATCTCGATTTTCAGTTTTCGTCGGTATTGCAAAGTTTCATGGCTTATATTGTTTTTTTAAAACTTCGATTTTAGTATATTATGGCCACTGAATTCACAAATTGGCTCACCGATAATAGTGAATGACGATCCCGGTCGTGATTGCCAACACCACGGCGAAAATGATAACGGTGACCACTGAAGCGGAGAGTAGTTGCGAAATCACACAAAGCTTATTGGTATATACGTGAAGAAACGAGAATATAAATACGCGACTTCTTTGTGGTTTTGATTACGTATAGATTGAGACAGTGATAGTTCGAGATTCGAAATTGCTGCAGTTTTTGACAGTTTATGGCGTGTTACAATGATTGGAAAGGCTTGAACCAAAACAACCACATAGATAATGACGTAAAATTATTCCGAACTTTACTATTAAACAATTGATTCACCGACGAGTTAACTGATTTTAACTTCCCTTGTTAATAAAAGCTGATCATATACGATTGTGAACAGGGATGATGGGGATGGTTGATCTTTTTTTAAACTTTACGTTTTACCAAGGACGCAGATTTATTTTGCAGTCTTGTGTTCAAAATAAATTGTCTCTTCTAATGTAAACAAACACTTTGTTCCGTGATCAGGTCGCCCATGATATAGATACAAATCCAGATCTTGATGTGATGTGCCACTAATCTCATGTTACAGCGAGCAACTTCTGATACCCCATTGAGGCAGACGATAAAAGTCGGAGCGAGGCCTCATACTTGAGGAAATCACTGGTAAATTGGATAGATCTCTATATTTCTCAATCTTCTACACCCGAGCTGTACAGTATTTCATGAAGTATCGTGACAAAGTCAACTACCCTCCAGTGATCTCGGGCAGCTCAAGCTTATGTAGTATTATTAGTAAGCTGTAGTATCCGATGAAAATCTGTTGAATTTTCAAGGTCTCGAGATGTATTGTATGCTATTTGTTACTGTGATTGCGAACATTGAGCAACAAAACCATTTCTTTTCAAACATTTCAATGTTTGACACAAAATAGTTCTGCGGGTCTGTTTTTTGAACTCCATGGTTTGCTTTATGTACCGCAGACTTTAAATCTCACGACAAAGTTATTTAAGACTTGAGCACTAACATTTAGCAAAAAATACGATTCGAAAGCCGTGAACAACGAGAGAAGCATTTAAAGCGTCTGTTTTTTAATGCGACTCTATAATTTATTTCTAGACATAAATCTTGTGTTGAATTTCACATCACATTCCTCAACACATATTTCGTTGCCTTGATGTGTCTGATGTGTCAGCAATGTACCAATCAGCACAGAGTGTGTCTGCTTGTTTCCGTTGGCTACCCATATGAAATCATCATTTTCCAATGCATTGGAAGGTGAAATTTTATAGAAGCATCTGCATTTTAGATTGCATGGTTAAGTACCACGATGACATTACTTTCACAGTTTTACAATGGACGAATTTGAAGCAAGTGGACATAAGTTCTTAATATTCAATTTTCTGATCGTTTTAAGTCCACAATAACCTAACCGAACGATGGGAATTATCGAACCATTCAGTGAATTATTTTAAACGCCTTACTAAAATTGAAATCTTAAATCTATCTTCAAGCAATATGCAAAGGTGTACTCAGTAATTGTCCATCAAGGGGTTAAAAGCTTGATTGTGTTTTTAGCCATTTAAAAATTACAAAACTTGGAGAAAATGTCTTTCAACGTTAAATGGTTTTAGGATTTCTTTTAATCGATATTGAATGATAATCGAGTTAGATTTATTCATGTTTTTAATTCTGTTCTGTTCATTTGATTAAATGATTAAAATTAAAATGATAGGTCGTTTTAAAGTTGCAGCTACATCAAAATTAATGTTTACGACTTCGTCACACTATGAAACTGAAATTTCATTTACTTTGCTACTGAATGAACGAAGCGTCTACTTGCTTGTTTATCTCATTTGATATCATTGATGGATTATTATACCGAATTACTGAGGTCATGATCTATACCGTGAGTCTCTAGGTATATACGCACATCATATGTTCAAATTTTCATATTCTCACTGAACTGTTTGAGAAAAACAACTATCTGAGAAAATAACAAGTTGTTTTTTTAACACAGTCGGTCTTCTTACTCACCTAGTTTATTATTTTAGTCTAATACAGTTTTCTCACGCTAATTATCTATGATCAGTTCACAAAGTTAGGTTTCCAACTTCTGGCCAAAACAACATAAATCACTCAGCATACACACTTTTCATGTCGCTGCAAACTCATCATAATAAGTAGATATTGCATGTAAGCCAAAATTGTGTTTGACCCAAGCGTTAGCTGATAGAAACATTAGGCTATTCGTTAATTTACTAGCTAATTTACTAATATTCGCTTACTAGTTAAATTACGTGTGATTAACTTTAACAGGATGACACTCATCTATCAACATTTCGCATTATCGTGTGAAAAAAATTTAGAGGATTACAACTGCATCTATTTGATAGTTGTGGCAAATTGATTAGGTAAGTTAAACACTTCGGCCTTGGTGGAGAGGATTGACAACAATCATTTTAGTTGATTTATCAACTATGCGACAGTTATTTTATTAAGGATCTGGGTCAATTAAGGCTGTTGAGTGCAACAAAATAAAAAAACTGTGGGAATTGGAATTGTAATGTGAGTCGAAACGAGATGTACCTCAATACGGACTGTTCGAAACCGCGTAAATGTCATTTTGTTTTGCAAAAGTATACTTGGAGAGATTCATTTGTACCAACTATCAACGATGCTGGAGCCAAAATATGATCCTCTACTCACTCGCAACTTATTAAAATTGGGATGTTTCACTAGTTACTAATGAAAATAGTCGTGATTTCGAAAAGACTTGTGACGTATATGACAAGTTCAGATTTAGCAGATGGAATGCAACTAATCTGAGAAATCTTGATCATGCACAAGAAAAAGTGGTCTTTTTTCCTCATGTAAGAAGCATTCGTAGAATAATGGGTCGAATGGTGTGTTGAGCCAAGTGATTACCACGACAAATTCGTTGTTGATCGTACCTTGTTTTGTTTTAGTTTTGTATCTGAGTCAACCCGGGTCCTTAAACCTCATTAGTGCCGATGCGGCAGTATTTACATTCATCATAATCACAAAATTCATGGGAGTAAGCTAAACTTGATGCTAAGGAAAGAGTGGTGACGTTTTCCCGCGCCCTCAATTCACATAGAATGCAGTCCAAGGTCAGCCTTTGATGTGTGTAACTTCATAATCCATTGAGCTATACTGGATACGGTACTTGGCTAAATCGCAGAGGTAATCATACATAAAGATCGATTGGATAAGAGCCAGATAACTATAGACTCAACCCGTTGCGTTGTGGTTGAGGCTTTCAATCGAAAGCATCAAGTGATATTTATCTAAGTTAAACCTGTATTTAGCCTGAGATACACGGTATTACTGTACATGTAATTGATCGGAGCTTGACAAAATGAGTGATTAGTTGCCTCCAATGAAGTCTGTTCGGTGCTTCCATGGATAAAACGCTATATATTGCTTTTTCTAATAACTGGATTAATTTTTTCGATTCAACCATTTGATGTAGATGTTATACCTAGTTTTTTCAGCCTTACTTATTATCAGGAAAAATATTCACCTCGTATCATATGAGCGATACATTACAAGATACCCAGGAAATTAGCTAAACGATAAAGCCTGAAGACTTGAGGAACACGATAAATAAGTTTGCGATGCATTTGTGAAAACTGCGATTGGTGTTGTAACGAAAATCGAATGTTATTGTCTGGCATTTGATCAGAATAACGCGTTTCGATATTCCCCTTACAAACACTGAATAGGCTGATTCCCGTGAATCCCGCGAAGTTTCACGGAGTATCTACACTTTTTCTGGTTCATACTGCTATTTTAGCTTTCAAACAAATTCATTCTTTAAACGCCAAACTGAAACACGAAAAAAGAGTGAGTTCCACTCTATGAACCAAATCTTTACAACTACGACGTTGTATTTCCATAAATCAGAGCTGCATACTAATAAAACTGTTTGTTGCTGAGACATAAAGTATCCAAAGAAGAGATTTTGTTTGTGTAATCGTTATACTGATAAACCCCGGAAATAAAGTATTGTTATCTCATATTACTACCGAACTGGTGAATATGGATGACTTTAATGCAATCGATTCGGCAATTGAACACCAGGAAATTAAAATATCTCAAATATTATATTTACTTCGAACATAAGATGTGTGGAATACCTATTTAGAGTTGAAACCGATCTATCCCTACCCAAATGTCCGCCGTGTAGATGTGTAGCGTATACTGTGAACATGAGTATAGCGAATTCCGATAACGACAGTATTATGACTGCGAACCGAACTAATGCCTGGAATTCAATTAACTGTGACCTTCAGAATATTCTGTGGTCTAATTTCTTGACATATATTTTCTAAAATATCAAGAAATATCTCTTGCAATTGATGTAGGTTCCAAATTTTCTGATCTATGTTTTGAATATGAACCCAACATAATTTTATAAACTTACCAATTAAAATGAACAACCATCCCTGCGTGTCTGATATGTTTATTGACATCAATGTTAATTTATTGTATACAAACGGATGTTGTCAACCTGAAATAATGAAATTGGATAGTTGACCAGATTTTTTCGAGCAATGAATTCTATTGTGAAATATTTTGAAGAATAATTTTGAGCGGAAATACAAGCAAAATGGTTCAATTTTCCAATCATGTGTCTCACAGTATAACTTATTGTGTGTCTGTGCATGGACCTCTTTGAGGTTGAGAAAAGTTTACCAAAAGTTTTGAGCGCAAAAGACCGTTTGGTAGTTTATGATACTGCTGATGCTTCTCAACATTATCTCGCATTGCCACATGTTCAATCACAAACCTTTTTTTGGTCCTGTAGACGTTTGTCAGAAACGCATTCCAAATATCGTTAGTTATCGAGTTACTTGTCAATTTAGGAACCATATTCACAACTCAATGATAAATAATAAGGCAAATTTAAAAGCTTCTGCCCAAATATGATTTATTGCCTAGTATAGAACACGAACCATTTACGATTCCGTGTTCACAATATGTCCTGAAAACTAGACGGCTTGGTAACCATTCTCGGTGATCATCAATGACAAATTAACTAGCTATACTGCTCTTACATTGAGGATTGTTAAAAAAAACTATAATGAAGTGGTTAATCTATTATCGAATAGAGAACAAAAAACACTAAAACTTGATCAAAGCGTTTAATTCCCTAATTTCATCGTCTTGAAGTTTTGTAAAATTACTTCTCATGGTTTAATGTTGAGCGCCTCGCAAACAAGTTAATCGTGTTACCTGTTACTTGCGTACATACAATAAGACATAAAAGTGTTTCTACCTCTGGTAAAACATAACAAAGTCTTCGCTATACCAACAAGTAAGCAGACCGGGAAACAATACCTACTAGCGCTATTCATATAATCTTTAAATAGTTAGCGAGTCTGATTTTTTTCTAAATGAGATGTTCGGAAGGACTTTGTTCTATACAGTTTTGTTTTAATGTTCAGTTGAGTGGCTGAACAGTTTTTGGAAGGGGATGTCAATCCTAACGAATTTATTCCTTCTGTAAAAGTGTTTTAAATATCGCTTATAACGCAAGGAGTCTGTAAAAGAAACTTGATAAGGATAATAAAATTGTTTGTACACACAAACCAGATATAAATGTTGTAACGGATTCCAGGATAAAAATTTATATATCTGATAAAGAATGCGCGCTACTATACTACACGTTTTTGTGAAGTGACAGTATTACTTTAAGAGCCGTCAATATTGTTGGTGTTTACTTCGAAGCTCACCGCGTCTTACACTAGATTTATTCCACGTAGTTCGATTGAACACATGCATGGCGTTTACGTAACTGAGTTAAGTTTCCGAATCAGAACGTAAGGTAGTACTAATAATCATGCCATTTTAAGTTATCGTAATAAGTCCGATAGAAATCAAATATAATGATTAGGAAGCTTTTTAAGACACGAGTTCGGAACTTAACTCGCTGCAGAATTTGGTCTACCTTACAAAAATAAATGTTGTACAAATCCCTTTCTTGGATTTAGTGGTTACACACAGATATTTAAGTATTAACTTTCTGTCTATTAGGCCCTTAATATGTTGCAGAATTACTTTCCCCCAATTCTCTTTTGAATGAGCCAATTTTATAGCACGTCTAATCAATGAATGAAAGATACTATGCCAAGTGTTTACCATGGTTTGATAAGGCTATCTATAATTGAATGAGTAAAATGAATCAGTGGTGGCAGAAGTTCTCATCTAGAAGATGCACAAGTGACATGAAGCGGACAAGGTTTTTAGCAAATAGTGTACCATTCTTCAAAAGCTTGTTTTCTTGTGCCCTGCCTAATAGCTATAGAAAGCTTGACTAAAAACGCTTGACGGGCAGCTGCACATTTTGCTGCTCAGAACATTTCACTTTATACGGAATGACATTTCATCTTACACTGCTCAATGAGAGTAGCGTTGAAGTGCCGGACATGTTGATATATATGAAAATATTGCAATACGTAGTTGAACGACTTGATGTTATCTCTTGGTTCTGACAGGAGACACGAGATGCTTTTGAAGGCCATGTAGGGTATTATACGGAAACCACCGGCGGACTTTTTTCTCGTTTACTCCTAGAGACCGGTAGATTACTACAAGTCTAAAGTATGGCATTAACATACTAATGTTCAATAGTGGTAAAACCAATGGTCTATCTAAATACCGACTGGATATTGTCATTTGGCAGTTAGGAAGATTTGGAACTATGGATAAAACATCAACTATAATATTTCTTCTCTGCAAACAAAACGTTCAAAGCTGCTCACAAAATTTGCTCATATGCACTCAATCTCATCACTGTTAGCAAGTTATTTTGCGGTAAACTTGGTTTGAACCACTTAATAGTTATTGTCTTTCCTTAGTTCCAGTGAAGCTTTTAGCCCTGTCTCACTCCGAGTTCTGCCGCTGAATCTTCGTGCTCTCAGTGTGAAGGATTTACTGACTGACCGTTGTACACAAGTCGAAATTAACGGAGTTATATCACCCCTTACTTGAATAAACTTAGGGGGTTTCCAGGAATCGGTTCTCGGCTTACTACTCTAACGAGCTTATGTGATTGATCATTCAAACTGGCTAAGCATGCACTGCTAATTGTTTGTGGACGATCACAAAGTTTTGGACACTATAAGCTCTTTTACCGGCAATAAGTTCTCCAAAAAGAATTTGACAAATTGTTTCATTCAACCTTAACATGACAGCGTCCCATCAAGAAAAAATACGTAGTTGTGCATTTGTGGCTAAATGCGTCTGTGTGTACGCACTTCATCAGTGGTCAACAACTGAAAGTGGTTGATAATATAAATGAACTCTGTATGATTGTGGCCCATTCCATTAAATCGAATGAGGATACGATCAGAAATACTGGTGCCGCGAATTGCACCCGGTAGGTAATTATTCGGTATTTTTGTTATTATACTCTATAGTTTTCGCATCTTGCACTCCAATTACGTGAGACCAAAACTAGAATACAATCTGCCAGCGACCTCAACACACGTCTGATGTTCTACTGCACTATGTTACTAATTAAAAATAAATTCGACTCACAAGAAGTTTATTTACTGCCGTTCACCAAGGAGAAGAAGTAGAAAATATAGATAACTTACAGTGATTACAACACAAATGTTCCGGTGATTCTATATACGTGAGATCAGGTTTGGGATGTGGTACACCAAAAAACTTTCTACAAATTGGGAGAGAACATGACTGGCTAGAAAAATTGCAACGGCAAGTGATTAAAGGCACACAAAGCTCAAAATCAATTCCTTATGTTAAGAGAGTTTAGCGTCTCAACATATTGTCGTTTAGTATTCGCCGTGTGCATTACGATTTGCTGTTAACACCTCGCAAATTACTTACAGCCTACGGTGAGGAACGCTCAATATTTTCCCTACTTGTGGCAGGCTCCTGAACCCGTGTACATGGTCTTAATCTACAAAAGCGAAAGACACTACGTCTAACACAATGATTCACGCTATAAACAAGAAAGTTCAACTTTTAAAATGTGCTTACAGAAAAGGGTATGGAAGCAGAATATAAAACACTTCAAGTAACTATGGGATAATGTATTGTCTGTAATCACTGGGAATTTGTACAACAAAGGACAAGATTGTTTCACTTGATGTTCTCATAAACCATGTTGCTAATCAAGAAAGATGCGGTTAACAAGCCATTGACCCTCTGTCGTCTACCAAGGAAAAGAAAAGTTACAAGGATCTGTGAATCTTGATTAAACGCATGCAGTAACCTAAAAAACATGAAATAAAGATAAGATAAAATTTATAAATAGAAAACAGAGAGTATTTAGAGATTTTTATAACAAATATTTCGATTATTCATGCCGGTATAATTTATTATTGAGAATTATAATAAAGAAGATAAATACTAAACCTATTTCGTAGTGTGTTTTATAAAATATTAAGTGCTGGCTGGGTCAATGAAAACTAATAATAATTTTGAATTTGTCTCAATAGTAACCTTGAAAATTTACAAATTAGTGCAAGTTAAAGTGTAAGTTGCACAGGGATGAAGTTGGCTAAAAGCTATTCACACACTTCGATTCTCCTTGACAGTATGCGGTTGAGCACCCGGCAATTCGATATCAAGTATACCGTTCGTACGTTCTTGTTTCCCGATATTTGGAAAGTAAGGTAGGGGTTCAATTCACCAACACTGAGAGAGGTCATCAATTCAGGAATCAATGCAATAATATGCGTGAACAATGTATGATGTATCAAATCACTAGCCTAATCGAGGCAAAGTGCATGTATGTATGTTTTATGTATGTATGCATGTATGTATGTATGTATGTATGTATGTATGTATGTATGTATGTATGTATGTATGTATGTATGTATGTATGTATGTATGTATGTATGTAGGTATGTATGTATGTATGTATGTATGTATGTATGTATGTATGTATGTATGTATGTATGTATGTATGTATGTATGTATGTATGTATGTATGTATGTATGTATGTATGTATGTATGTATGTATGTATGTATGTATGTATGTATCTATGTATGTATGTATGTATATATGTATGTATGTATATATGTATGTATGTATGCATGTATGTAGACTACACGTGGGCATAGATGATGTCAGGTTGCATAGGCCTAGACAGATATGACATGAAAATTGGAACAATACGTTTTATGTTTATTTAAGTTTTTAAGTGCTTTAATAGACAATGTGTGAAAATACGATAGGCCATATTTTGCGTCTAAATTCCTCTTAATGCTTAACACATTTTTGAGGTTTACTATACCACGTGGGAGCTAATTCCAAGAGTTGACCATACGGTTACTGAAAATGTGCTCACGTGCAAGCAGCCTGGGTATACTCTTAAGAAGTTTCATAGAATTATACTTTGTAGATGTTTTAACAGTTCATTATTCACCCGTTAGACCCTTTTGAATCTTAAAGGCTTCTAATAAGTCGCTTCGCAGTCGCCGTCTTTTTAGTGTGAACAACTCGAGGTCTTTGAGTCTTGCCTCATAGGTTTTACCCTCAACCATCCTAGTAACAAATTGCTGGACCCCTTCGAGACATGTGATATCTTTTTCCAAGTACGGTTCACAGGAAACAAAACACAGTATTCCAAGTGAGGCTACACGACTAGCTTGTATACGTGAATGAAAATAGGTTTTCGGCATGACAACGCTGATCGCAGTTTGAACCATTCTCTGCAAGCCTTGATGCTGCTTCGGCACAATGAGTAGACCACTTGAAATCTCCTGTTATATTAATACTGAGATCCTTCACTCTCTTAGCATCAGCGATTCTGATAATTTCTTTGCAGACTTCTAGTTGTGTTCTCGCCAAATCTGTCGTCAGAATGCAGCTCTTCCCCAACATAGGTGGCAAGTCCCATCTTTTTGTCCACTCGATTACTTTTTCTAAATCAGAGATAAGCGTATCTTTACAATCGATTCCTATGATATTAACATCATCAGCAAACAAAAAACAACGTGAACCCATGCCGGCTGCCAGGTCCTTCACAAAAATTAGAAAAAGTAATGGACCAATCACTGAGCCTCGGGGCAATTCACTGATTACTCCGAGCACATCTCTGTAATTATTACATAATTAGTGCGATTGGTTAGGAAGCTCTCTAACCATGTATGTATTTCACCTGTGACGCCACCAATCCATAGCTTGTTCAGGAGGTACCTATGGATCATAGAGTCATTGTACTTTTGAAAATCAAGGTATCATACTTCGACTACACTCCCTTCATGGCGCCGTAATGTCACTTCATCAAGAAAGCTCCGAAGATTAGTTAGGCAGGACCTCACTTTCAAGAATCCGTGCTGAGCATTAGACAGTTTTCTGACAATTTTCTAATTAACCTCCTCAGAGCTAAAGATATGTGCACTGCACTCGTGAGTTCCTAAACGGTTACCTGAATCACACCGATGAACACTGTGGAAGTATGTATGCGAAGCATCAGTTTCTCCCTGTACAGTCACAGCCGGGTTGCCATCATCAAGCACCAACGTACCAATTACTTTTCTTAAAGGTCGTTTGTACTGAACCTAACCATACAATGCTTTCAAGTTAATTGATGCTTTTTTGGCAAGTCTGGATTCGGAGTCCCTTTTAGCTTTCCTTTGTAGTGCAACAGCAAAATTTCTTGTCAGTGAGTACTGCAGTCCAGATCTGTGAGTTCTGGAGAATTTTTAAGCCATCCTGATACAGTGACGCCATCTGATTGTTCTGCGCATAGACGAGCTCCACCAGGGAGTTTTTCTCGCGTTCTCATAGGTTATATAGGAGAAAAACGTTCCGATAGTTGTATAAGGTGCCCTCTTATAATATTCCAACTGCTTTCTACGCTGGGTTCTATTTTGTATAATTCCCGAATTAGATTCTTCTATTTTGTTTTTAGTAGGACGATGTCCATTCGACCAAAGTTGCGGGAGATCTTCACTTGGTAACTAGGGTGCACTAAAGTCCTATCAAAGAGAATTACGGTGTGGTAGATCTTGCCTAGTAACGAAATGTATTTGATCCTATAAATATCTTTTTCATGAGACGATATAACTAAATCCAAAGTGGAAAAATTGTGGCATGACTCAAACCTTGTAGGTTTTATGATATATTGATAAAAGGCCCTGACATGAAACAAGTTCAGATATTGCGACTCAGCTGACTCTGATGAAGAAATTTCGGTACGCCATTCGATGCCTGGTAGATTAAGGTCTCCAACAATTAACATTGCCTTTTAGTACTTACAATGTCCCTAAGTAATTGATCGTCTAATAGTGGAGCAGTCGGGCTTCTATAATTATATGTCCATGCTTGTCTCCTCCTAGTGACAGTAAGAAATACCGATGTTAGTAGTATTGTGTGAAATGCAATTTTTATCGTTGTCTCACTGTGGGGAAGGACTTTATCTTTTATTTCCACACCAACACCCGTAGCACCAATATCCTTATCCTAACGATAAATGGCGTACTTAGTTGATACAAATAACGGTAGATGATCATCTGATTTCAACTATGATTTTGAGATGGCAATTATATCTACCTGGTTTTCCTGTGCAGTAAGCTGCAGCTCTCCCTACGTATTACGTACATTGCAATCATTTGTTTACTTTACACGGGCATTTCTATGATGCACACATTTTAATCCACTTTTACTCGGGGTCGGAGTACCCTCGTTGATACCCTGCTTTTGAGAACAAAGCAGATAACTGGTGGGACTTCGCCTGCGAACAAGCTTGTACCGACCTAATGGCAGTTGTATATAGATTCCTCGATCAGGAGACTGCTGAAAAGCTATTCTTGCTTATATTTTTGCTGTCTTGAGATTCTGACAGGCGTTCGCTTGCCAACGAGTTTTCTACGCACTCGTATTCTACTGGCGGAGTACATTATCGATGACTGCTACAGCTTACATATATTATTTTTGCTAGTGTGGATCCCTTTTATGGGAGTTTTCAAGCCGGTCATGGGGTTTTTGAACCCTTTCAATGAAAGTGTTGTTGTAGCCCTGTTACCGCGACAACTTTGATAAACCCATTTGTGTAGCGTTCAAGGTAGCACTTTTTAAAAAAGAGCGCATCTCAATTCAGCTGGTGTATAATATCTACCAAAATTGGGCGAGCACTAATTACACTTGGGTTCCACAGCCCAACACGATGGACTCTTTTTACCTAGCAGTTAATTAGCCCTGTCATGCGAAATACGCCCTGAACCTTTAACGGTCCATTTGCCGTCGGGATTTGCTTTCGCAAATCAGCGGCTCTTCAATGTTTTGAATGAGTAGAGTGCGATTTCGCTTCGTTTTTGCCTTTCTGTATGGTTTAGCAAGCTTACTAACTTGCTTAGACTAGGCATTTATTTGCCTTTCTCAAGCAACGAAATTAGATTGCTGCGACTTTACCGGTCACTTATTCTCAGGTATCGCTTTCTTCATACGGTTCTTTTTACCTACCTGTGGTGCTTTTTGATCCATGCTGATGGTCCTTCTGACTGAACCCGTTTTTATTGATGGAGTTGTTTTGCTTCGAACCACTTCAGTATACGACAACGAGAATTCGTACTTTCTGATACAACGCCGCTGTTCATATTATAGGCAGAGGTCCTTAAAAATGCTTCC
This sequence comes from Atriophallophorus winterbourni, assembly GCA_013407085.1. Taxonomy (NCBI): domain Eukaryota; kingdom Metazoa; phylum Platyhelminthes; class Trematoda; order Plagiorchiida; family Microphallidae; genus Atriophallophorus; species Atriophallophorus winterbourni. Next base: position 29,092 of record JACCGJ010012605.1, read on the forward strand.
CTTGCGTTTCGCTTGCAGTCGTCACACGCATTTTAGGAAACTATATTTTGAAATAAGTTTCGTAATGCTTGGCAGCAATGCCAGGGAATCTTTGATGCGCAATCTCTGGCACACATCACAAGCTATGCGTTTAACAACTGTTTTTCACACATTCGACTGAGATGCAGGGGTATGACGCTTTCAGCATAGTGTTTGTTTCTAATAAAAATTTGAATATCAATAGATAGATATAAATATTGTTTCTCAAAAACGTACTAGAATTAATTGATTCTAGTTATGATGCGTGTATTATGCGATCAATTGATTTACAGAAAAATCAGAGAAAAGCGATTTGGAAATAGATTGTTAAGAAGAGCTTGGAAAATACAACCCAGTTGAACGTATCGAGCTAAAAATCGGTTGTACATTTTACCTGAATTCCCATATGGTTGTGTGGTTAACAAGTTATCAGAGTGTAAAATGATCCTCGAGTAGAAGGCTGCAGAGTAGCGTCAATCGCCTTGAAATGTTTTTCTTTCCTCCGTTTGAAATCTTCTACAATTGCGACTCCAAGATATTATCCGGACGCGTACCCAACTGCGAGGTGAGGTTTCCAAATGACTGACAAATGAAACGTTTTCCTTACCACTACTGATGTAGAGGCTAGCATGTTTTTGTAAATTCAAAGCCTACAATGAGTTAAAAAAAATTGTCCGAAATTTATTGATAAGTATGTCAAGTCGCGCTGGGAATTCACTAGATGTAATTATGTTTGTTTAATCTGTCTGCGACGGTCTCATGGCGCTGTGTCATGTAACTACCAACCGCGTTGCACTGCCGAAAATTGCAGTGAACGACACCACACGCTTTTGCATTACGATCGCGATGCCGAGAAACAGTCTACGAATATCCATTGCAGCCATGCGGTATTCAGTTTCAAACCGTTTTAGGTTATCTTCAGCCTAATTTCCGTGTTGGGGATATCGTATTAGTGAAGAGTTTCGAAGCTACAAAGCGTCCTTCAGCTAGAGGTATTGTTATGGATATTCCCGTGAGCGAAGCTAATCTGGTCAGGTCTGTTGTTGTTCTTTCGAAGAATGGTTTGGTCTACCTTGATATACGGAAAATTTGGCTACGGAAGGAACTCAAAAAGACGAAGGCTGGAGGCTGACGCGGCGGTCAAAATAAGAAAAGCTCGAACGTCCTAAATAGCCAGGAGCAAACCAGGAGGACGTAGTGAGTCTACCTTTGGCAAACGTTTTCTCTATAAAAAGCCCCAGATATCCAGTGATAGCAATGCAATGTGGCGTGTGTGACTCGTCACTCAATAAAGTTAATTGCCGTTTGTCCTTGGCGTTTTAGCTAAATTCGGATTCGTTGGGTAGGGAGACGAACTAATAAGTTAGTTCCATCCAGAAATCAGCTTTAAAATGAATCTGGCTGACAGAAAAAAAGAAAAAAGATTTGTGTAAAATTCCCCTTTTTTTCTATTTAAACAATTTGATTGTTGGTAATTATACATAGTTTTTATTTTTCATTGTTTTGTGTATACATTTTCGGTTTTGTCCTATACACTTGTACATCCCTTTTCGCTTGATTGAACTAAGTCATGTTGGCTGACATCCATTAATTTCCACATCTTTTTGCACGTGGTATTTGGAGAAGATATAGATAATTGTTTACCATTGTATAAGTTATTTATCCTTCGCTTTAATCCTTTGACAGACTATCATCTCAGCATTGGATGAATTTATTGCTTGATATTTGGAACATTTGAGCACTTTTGGCTCATATCATTATTACAATCCGGTACAGTTGAGGTTTACCCGTTGTTGTTGTCCATTGTTCTTGTTAGTAGTAAAGCCGAATCATGGGTCTGAATTTTTCCAACTAAGAAACGGGTGATCTACGCGTTAACCAACGACTTTAGTCGATACACCACTTCCGATGTCACGATAATAACGTAAGACACTTGGTGAACCATCGGTGAGCCCACATTCTAAGCTACGAAGCACGTTTCCCTTAGTGTATCAGAAGGTCTACTCCAAATTTTAGGCAAAATATCCTGCAAGATAAATTACTGAGACAAACAATTTCAAAACATTTGTTTTGTGTCTAAACACCCGAAACTGAATCTCCTCAGTCTGAATTATTTTGGCATATTGGAGCTGCTTGATGTGCCTTTAAAATATTTTAATTCAATTCAATTCAAATTTAATGATCTAAAAATGATATAGCTTTACAAAAAACCACAGAAGAATATGGAACTAAGAAAAATATAACAAGCAAAACGGCATTTGGTTGCTTACTGATCAGTCAAGAACCAGGCAAAAAAATCCAAATGACGTAAATTATTTTCGATTGGTGGGATGTCAAACGTAGATCCATGGGGTAAAGATGTATAGTTTCCTCCGATGCATGGGTTAAGAATCAAAAAGGCATGAAGACTTCGCTTGAAAATCTGCTGATTTGTTGAGTTTACAACATTATATGGTAGATTATTCCAAGTAAAACAAACTCAAATGGCAAAAAATAACGTCTACAGTTGAAATCGCGCGTGAGGGAATGTTAGAATAAATGTGAGCTCTTGTCTTATGCGAGCACCGTAGATTAAATAAGCATTATGGAGGGTGATCTGCAGTATTTAAAATTTTGTGAACTGAAATCCAATCCCCCCGGAGACGACAACGTGGATTATCGAATATATTAATGTTTTGATTAGCTTATTGTGTGGTTTCCGACTGAGTCCAGCGACATATTCCATCGGTGGTCCGATGTACATTTGATCAGAGCTGGTATGTCATCGGCAATAAGTGCGAAGATAGTAGGTCCGAGGAGTGATCCCTGAGGCACCATACTTGTTATGGCTACGGACTTCGATAAAGCACCGTCCACAGAGACTTCAACATGCTGATTAATCAGGTAATTTTCCAACCACGCAAATTGTCTGCCAGTGATACAACAACGATCTAGCTTCTGCAACAGAACACTGTTGTTTACGGGGTCAAATGCTTTCGACAGATAGAGGTAACACATGGATGTCATCCCCAAACATCGTCCAGGGTACAGAGAAGGTCAGACCCGCATCAGAATTCCTTTCTGAAATTATGTTGCGCTCCCTTAAATAGCATATTTTCTTAAATGCGTTTGCTCACTTTGTTCAGTTGGATCATTTTGAACACCCCAGAAACAGCAGACATCAAGGTAAAAGGCATGTAATTTACCACCACTTTGAAAATCGGGGAGATAATAGCGGATTTACAGTCCGTCGCTGTCCAAAAATTGGGACAGCGATTTACAGAATATCTGAGACAGATCCGATTAGAAATTGTGCAGAGTATATTTTGGCAATTTTATCATAACCAGTTGATTTTCTGGGATTCGAGGAGAATAGATTTCTAAGCACCTTTTCTTTGGTAATGGTTATTGTGTCCAATGGTACAAGGTGCGTTATTCCTGGATTCAGTTGTATATCCAAGCATTTCTTCGGACAATATACTTTTTTGCGGGGCATTCAAATCAGCCGTGCATACAATTAATTTCTCCAAGGGTAAAATGCACCAAATATTTTCGGATCAACTGAGGTCAAATTTATACGTGCACTTTAGAACGAAGTACGAGATACCGGGACTTGCAGTGAAACATTTGACCCAAAAACTTTTGCTAGTAAACTGGATCGTATGTCAATCAATTAAGACGGACAAGAAAAATCGTTCAGTCGACAAATTGTAACTCGATGTCGGGACATGTTTATCATTTTTAAAATTTGTGGTGAAATTATTGTAACAGCTAAAAATTCGTGTGTACGAATAAAGTCAATTTCTTCTTCTTCTTCTTATAATAATTTGCGATAACATACGCGGTGTCAGCTGCATTGGTGGTCAATCCAAGTCGTGCCCGTAAGGCCGAAACTCCCGGTTTCACTGAACACAGCTTGTTCACAATCTGGTAAAGAAGCTTTAGATTTCTCTTTATTTTAGACAGTATATCAGCTTGATACTTTATTTTGTCTTCAGTCCTAAGTTTTATATCATAGTTAAAAGTGTTCAGAAGGTCTTCCATGTGATTTCGGTGGTTAATCGGCTATGGTTTCTCCAAATCATATTTCGCATCTTAATACATTACCGAGTGCGACTGGGGATTTTTATTCCCAATGCATTTCCACAATGTTTGGATAGGAACTATGAGTTCGAGTTGATTTCTAGGTTATGCTTGGTCAGAATGTTAGACCACTGATTTTTTACTTCTACCTTCACGTTGCCGATCGTTAATCAAACTTAAAGCTAAAGATTCATTCCTTGGTTCAAATGATTGGGCTTCAGCAATCTGAACATTTATGCCTGCAGATTGGGCTGTATTTATATCAGTATTACTGGGATCGTCAGGAGTTACATCATTTAAGGCTTTGCGTTTCCAGCATTCCAGGTTGTAATGTGCAGTATCAACCATAGTGCTCATCAGAATGTGTTTATTTTTAGTGGACGTGGCCCATTAAATTGGTATTTCATAGAGGAAAGCAGTCTGAAATAATCAACGACGTTTTTTTCGACACTAATAGCATCAGCCAGTAAGCTGTATTTCCTGTAGTGATGTTCAGCTCACTCATTAGTCTCAGGATTGCCTGCAAGCTCTGAAATTTGGAAAATGATGAGATTGCGGTTTGATGACTTTCATATGTCGCCTGTATTATTCATCCATTCGCATCATGGAGTAGAAGCATGAATACGAATATTCAGTGAATTGTTAGATCGGAGTAGGTAAGAATTCAGTGGAACATTTTCCAGGTGACGCTCATTTTCTGAGTTAACACTCAACAGTCTGGGTTTATCCTGATGCGGTGAATCACACCGTTTGATTAAGCGAGTCAATGCTAAAGCATGGAAGTTCCAAGTTTCATAATCCCACAGAGTTCCTCCCATTTTTCTTCATCGTGTTTTTAACGGTCTTCGAACGATATGTATTCAGGCTAAAAAACGTCGGCACAAATGAAACACAAATAGTTTGCTTTACCAGTACACACAGGCTGCTGGCACTTGAGCACCTTCTGAGCAACCGTCTGCTCTACACTGAATAGTTTCCAAAATTGTATAGTTAAAACCTGCCAAAGGTTGTTAATATTTGAGAGAAAATTACACACGATAATGGCATACCATATAACAACACATTTCTTTAATAAAAAATTAAACAACCCTTGAAAAACAAAAAGTCTTTGTTTCCTTTTTCCTCCTCATATCTGTCCAGTCTAGCCCTGGGCACCGGAAGACCCCATGCAGGCTATGACCTGCAGCATTTTTGCCTCGATTAGGCTCGTGTATTCATACATCATACATTGTTCACCGCAATATTATTGCATTGTTGCCTGCGAATCGATTACCTCTTACCCTGCTGGTGAAGAGAACCCCTACGTTACTTTCCAGATATACGGAAACAAGAACGTGTGAGACGTACGAACTTTATACTCAATATTGAAGTGCCGGGTGATAATTAGTTCAGTTCAGTTCAGTTTGCCCAGGACAGATGTGGCTTGACAAGCCAATCGAGCTCCAGAATTTCTGCGTGAATGCTGCTGAAAGAAGCGACCACCACTGCCACGAGTCCCATCCTTTTCTCCCGTGTGGAACCTCTGTGTTCGTAGACTAGGAGAATGTAATTGGAGGAGCACCGCGCTATAATCGATGCACTGCCAAGAGGTAATCTTCTTTCTTCTCTGTTTGCAATCTCTGATGATCGCGGTGCCAGGCGCTGTAGTAGTAGGATAGTAGTAGGACAGCAACGCGCAATAATCGATGCTGGAAAAAAGAAAAGAAAAGGCAGTTTCTCCTCACCAGCACGGTGAGAGGTTAGCTGATAGAGAATCAAGAATAGGAAGATGCTCTAAATTTGCTACAGTGAATAGCGAATAAAATGGAGGACAGCCTAAGCATGGTAATCATGGGATGTAATCAGAGA
>JACCGJ010012606.1:0-30295 GCA_013407085.1 Atriophallophorus winterbourni
TTCAATCATAGACTATTGATCCTCTGTTTCGTTAATTGAGTTATCGATACTCATCCTTTGTATCGCATTCTGTAAATAATCATTAATTAACAATACACTTTCCTCCACGCGCGTTCGTCTTCTGCTTTGTCCGCTGGTGCTGAATTGCTGCGTGTTTGTGAATCACGACGGTTAACGGCAAAATTGACGTGTCGCCACATTTTTCAGCTTCGCTAATTACTATTGCCGATCAACGCGACACACCGGAGTTCCGAACTGGAATATTTTTGTGTGTGGATAATTGCATTGGACATTGAATTTTCACTCTCCGTGAGTTCGTTCCTTTGTCCATTTTTACTGCAACATTTTTCTGCTATATTTTTGCACTTATCCACTACATAATTGGTGAGCCCGATGTGATTTGAACACGTGCCGACATGCAATCTATGACTGTGTTTCACTATACCTCAACTAGGCTAGTGATTTCATACACCACACATTGTTCACGCATATTATTGCATTGTTTCCTGAATAGCTTACCTCTCACCGTGCTGGTGAAGAAAAACCCTACCTTACTTTACAGATATTCGGAAACAAGAACGTGTGAAAAGTACGAACTGTATACTCGATATCGGAGTGCCGGGTGCTCAACCGCATACCGTCGATGGAAATCTGGCGCGTGATTGACTTTTAGCCACCTTCAGCCCTGTGCAACTTGAACTTGAACTCACGCCTGTGTTACTTACGAATCACTCCTGGTAGTGGTGAGTGTTTTCAAGCACACCTCCGAAAGAATCTGGGCACTCGTTTCGACGTGGTCGACTATCGCCCTGTGATACTGATACTGTGGGTCGTATGTTTAACGCTTCCTTGCAACATGGATATATTCCGAGTATTTGGAAGTTGGCTAATGTGATCCCGATACATAAAGGTGGCAGTCGATCCTCATTTTGTAAGTACAGGCCTGTAAGTCTTACTAGCATCCTATGTAAAATCCTGGAGAAACTTATTAGGGATAGGATCTGTCGCCATCTAGTTGATTACTCGTTGCTGAACTCTGCTCAGCACGGCTTCCTTAAAGGGAAGTCGTGCCTAACAAACCTCTTATGTTTTTTAACGAGGTTACCATGAGGCTAGATAAAGGCCAACAAGTTGAAGTTTTTTACTTGGACTTTTGCAAGGCCTTTGATTCAGTAAACCACAGATTGCTTGCAGATAAACATGGTTATATGGGTATCGATGGTCTTCTGAAGAAATGGTTAATAGGATTCTTAAGCAATAGATTCTTTCGTGTCAGGATAGGAAATATGTATTCGTCGAAAGTAAAAGTTGTTAGTGGAGTCCCACAGGGTTCCGTACTCGGACCGCTACTTTTCCTCATTTTCATCGATGATTTGGCAGCGTCGCTCAAGTGTCCCTGCTATATTTTTGCAGATGATGTCAAGATTATCGGATCACTGGATGAACAGGATCTTCTTGAGGATATAGAAAAGGTCATCAAGTGGTCTGCTACATGGGATCTACCAGTTAACTTCACTAAAAGCTATCTTTTGTCTAAAGTCATTAAGAAGCTAGAGGTGGCTGGTCCAGATGGTATACTGGAGATAAATGGGGTGCCGAACGTTCGTGACTTAGGTATAGAAGTTTCAGGGGACTTTAAATGGGCTGATCAATGCGCAGCCGCTGCACAACGCGCTAGGAGAGAGCTTTTTCGCCTTCGTTCAGTTTTATCCTGCAGGTCCCCAGAGGTTTTCATACCATTATACAAAGCGGTCGTCAGACCACATCTCGAGTATTGCGTTCAAGCATGGTCACCTTATTTGGAAAAGGATATTACCAAGCTGGAGGGTGTTCAACGTTTAGCTACTCGTATGATTGTTGGGCAATCGGGTAGGTCGTATCAGGAACGATTGCTGAGTCTAGAGCTCTTCTCACTAAAAAGGAGGAGGCTACGTGGGGACCTGATTGAAACCTTCAAAATCATGTCAGGTTTCAGTAATATTCATCCCAGTGAATTGTACGCTCTAGCGCCAAGTGTGGGTATTCGAGGCCACCCATTAAAACTGGCCAAGCGACATGTCAGGTCAAATGTTCGTAAGTTCTTCTTTAGTGAGAGGGTAGTAAACTACTGGAATCGACTTCCTAAAGAAGTTGTTTGTTCTACTTCGGTAGGGGGTTTCAAGAATAGACTTGACTCTGTGTGGCCTTCATTATTTCCTGATATTTATCCGTAAGGGAATAGTTGGTATGATCCTCATGTTGTCTTTGGAACGCACTAATGCTTCTCCTCACCTATTGGTGAGGGGAGTTTTTCTGTTGCATTCCAGATTACTCTCATACCAGAAGATATTTGTGAAAATATTGTTTGAAGTGGTAGACGCTTTTCTGTGACATACCACCGAAAGAAATCTGGACACTCGATTGGCTCGTTAGCCACATACAGTCCTGTGCAAACTGAACTGAACTGAACTGAACTGATTAAGCTAGCAGCCAAAGGCATACGGGGTGGTCTACTTGCTTGGATAAAGGTCTTCCTTACAGGTAGGACATTCCGAGTAAGAGTAGGATGTACGCTGTCGAATCAAACCGACGTGATCAGTGGTGTACCCCAAGGTTCGGAACTTGGCCCTCTTCTATTCCTGATTTTCATCGATGACTTGTCCTCCGAATTGAAGTGCCCATGCTTCATTTTCGCGGATGATGTGAAATTCATCGGATCAACGGATGAAGAGACCTTGATGCACGACCTTGAGCGGGTCATAAACTGGTCATACCAGTGGGATCTCCCACTGAACTTAAATAAGAGCCAACTCTTGTCAACACTGGTTGATAAGATTTCGGTCCAGGTGGCGGGGAATTCCCTCAGTGTTAACGCCACACAGTGTGTTAAGGATTTGGGTGTACTGGTTAGGGCTGACTTCAAATGGGAGGACCAATGTGCCGCTGCGGCTCAGCGTGCACGCAAGGTACTTTTTCGGCTGAAATCAGTGCTATCGAGCAGAAGACCCGATGTATTCCTGCCACTGTACAGGCATTAGTTCGGCCGCATCTTGAATACTGTGTTCAGGCGTGGTGTCCTCACTACAAAAAGGACATCCTTCGACTTGAAAGTGTACAGCGCCTCGCAACTCGCATGATTGAAGGTCAGCGAGGGAAACCGTACGCTGTGCGCCTAATGTCTCTCGATCTTTTCTCCCTTAGGCGCCGTCGTTTAAGAGGTGACTTAATAGAAACCTTTAAGATCTTGAAGGGTTTGAGTGGCGTGCAAATGAACGACTTCTTTACCTTAAGTCCCGAGCTGGGCACCCGGGGCCACTCACTTAAAATTGCTAAGAAACGATGTCGGCTAGACTCCAGGAAACACTTTTTCAGCCTTAGGGTTGTTAACTTCTGGAACATTCTTCCAGAAGAACTTATATCCTGCAGTACCGTGTCTAGTTTTAAGCAGGGGTTGGACCGCAACTGGGGTAAGTTGTTTCCTGAATACTCGCCTTAATTGCTTTACAAGCTTAGGTTTTTCATCTTTAAGCGTTATCCCGTAAATATAGTGAGGGCTAGAGTTCTCTGTGCTTTTTAATTTTTATTATACACAATGCTACTTCAGCTAACCTCTCACCGTGCTGGTGAAGAGAAACTGCTTTTTCTTTTTCCAGCATCGGCTATAACGCGGTGCTTCCTAAGTTCAACCCGGATAATCTCTTGGCTTCGCGATCGGCGAAGATTTCAAACAGACAAAAAGAATATACGTTTTGGCAGTGGTGGGTGCTTCTCTGCAGCTTTCCACCGAAAGAAATTCTGGACGCTCGATTGGCTTGTTAGCCACATACTGTCCTGTGCAAACTGAACTGCCAACTGAACTGATACTGATACTGTTGAGTCTAGATTTTTTCTCGCTAAAAAGAAGGCGACTACGTGGGGATCTGATCGAGACCTTTAAAATCGTTAGAGGCTTTAGTTCTATTGATCCGGCTGATATGTATGCTCTTGCGCCAGTGGTAGGTACTCGAGGCCATTCACTGAAACTGGCAAAACAACATGTCAGGTCTAATGCACGTAAGCACTTCTTTAGCGAAAGGGTAGTGAATCATTGGAACTGTCTGCCCGAAGAGGTAGTTTGTTCTACTTCAGTAACGTGCTTCAAAGATAGACTAGACTCGATCTGGCGCTCTGTGTTTCCAAATTTTTATCCCTAATTTTATAGTTGTTCTTCAATTTGTCGTTGGAACGCACTAATGCCTCTCCTCACCTGTTGGGTGAGGGAGTTTTTCTGTTGCATTCCAGCCAAAGTCATACCAGAAGAATATTGAACCTACTATTCGAAGTGGTGGACGCTCTTTTGGCTTACCACCGGAAGTATTCTGGACGCTCGATTGGCGACTGCCACATATCGTCCTGTGCTAACTGAACTGAACTGAACTGAACTGACCTTGAATGACCTTGAAATCAGCCCAGTTTCGCGGGTAATTGGCTATACGCTCAAGCTTTTAACGATTGAATGGTAACGCTTTAATAAACCACACTGGAACAAGCAACACATCCTTAAACTTTGATCAAATGTCTGAGTTTTTTTATCAACTATTATGAAAAAGTGTTATTTGTAACTGGCAGGCAACATGATTTTCTCTACGCCCTCAGTGGTTCAATGGTTTATTGTGGTGTAAAAGCGTATGGTATGATATGGTATGAAAGCACAAGCCTGATCCAGGCAAAGTGCCGCACAGTCAGACTGCACGTGTAAAAGCGTAGCTTAAAAATAACCACAGGTTGGTATGTACAGTGTGGTGGAAATAAAATAGTCAGTGTCATCTGTACGCGGACGGAGAGGCCTTATAGCGGGCCACACGGGTGTTTTCAAGCACACATCCGAAAGAATCTGGGCACTCGTTTCGACTTGGTCGACTATCGCCCTGTGATACTGATACTGTGTGCAGTTAATAAGTTTGTTCGAGTTAATTTTCCCAAAGGTGATACGAGAGGTTGTCATTTTGAGACAAGATACATCGATAATTCTGTAGCTACAATTCCAGGACAGGCGAGTGTTGGCATAGTGGTGAATTAACGTGCCGAATTCTATCTAATCGATTGATTCCTTGCAATAGCAAGATGTGCGCAGTTAGTCTAGCCACTAATATTAGACCAAACTCAAAATGTTCTAGTCAGAGATGCTTGATTATTGTAGCAACTTACGCCTTGACTAATCAATTCCAACGACAAGAAGAACGCCTTACACGGCGATTTATATCCTCTTTTGCGACGTGCAAATGATCCCATATTGTCTTAGCGGGATATATGAATGCTGAACTGGGTCGCTTAGATACATGCGAATCACAATTAGCTGGCCTGTTTGCTCTTGAAGGCCAACGCACAGATAATGGAGAATGGTTCATGCAATTCCGTGCACAATCTCGATTATTCATTAGAGCACATCCTTTATCCACAAAAGATGCTAATGTGCCACATGGCGCTCGCCGTATGGAAGCTAACCTTCGGCCCAAATCGACCATATCACCATAAGTGCTCGCCGCAATATCAGCCTGTGAGACTACACAATTAACCCTAACTGGATTTCACAGCTCTTTATAGAAATTCTTTATCAGTGACACGAAATACCTCATTATCCTGGACACAATACAGAGCGTAGACGCGTAAGGAATGAACTTAAACTGAGCTTAAGACTTGACAGAGAAAGTGGTGGCTAAATAAGGTCCAACAAATGGAAATAACAAATCATGCGGGTAACGTGTGAAAACTCATCCTTCATATTCAATCGATAGGGCCTACGAAAATAGGAGTGAGACTATCGCCGAAATCAGCGGTACTCTTGTCACTAATAAGAATCGCTATCTCTCACGCCGGGCCGAACATTTTAAAGAACGATTCAGCTGGTCGCCTGCCAAAGAATCATTCCCTAATTTGAATCAGTGATATCCTTGACCCGTTAACGTAGATCCCCCTTGTGATTTAGAAATTAAAGCATGTATCGAATCCATGAAGCGAGTCAAAGCTGCATGCCCCGATGACATACCGCCTGTTTCGATCAAAGAAGATGGCCAAGTCCTAATCAGCACATTAAGCGACCACCTCCGTGAAGTGTGGTTGTCAGAGTCAGTCACTCTAATCACCGTGGGATAAGTCTCACTCCCATTATTACGATATTATTAACGTTCATATGTATTCGAAGATTAACATCGCATGGAAAGGATTGGATATGGTAGGAAAGCACAAGTCAGATCCAGGCAAAGTGCCGCACAGTTAGCGACTGCATGTGGGCTATGATACTGTCAGGTTGCCCAGGCCCAGACAGATATGAGGAAGAAAAAGAACGGGAAATGATGGTGAGACTCCAGCCTGTTTCAGCATGCAGCTCACTACCTCTTGCCAATCAATTTAGCACGGTATTAACCACAGCACAACGTACTGCACGATTGCACATCTGTGCAGATTACCATTGCATAGGGAATCACGGATCTGAGAGCAGCAAGCTAACTTCCGGCCTGGTAGTAGCTGTCGACTACATTTTCACTCTTCCAAAGATCTTAGAACTGCGGCACACTTATCGAAAACCGACGATAGCCATCTTTTTAGACTTCAAAGGAGCATTTGATTCAGTCGATCGAAGTGGCGTCCGACAAGGGTGTCCAATTTCTCCGTTTCTGTTCAATTTTGTAATTGATGCAATCATGGAATTATGCAACGAAGGAGCCCCAGATTTCGGAGTTCACTTAATGCCAGGCGGCAAGGCATTAAATGGATTGGCCAACGGTAGTGAGCTTCATGCTGAAACACGCTGCAGTTTCACTACCATTTCTATTTCCTTTCTCATATCTGTCTAGGCCTGGGCAACTTGACAGTATCGTAGCCCACGTACAGTCTCTCACTGTACGGCACTTTGCCTGGATCAGGCTTGTGCTTTCATACATACATACATACATACAGGCGGCAAGCTCCTCGACTTGGACTATGCTGATGATATGGTTCTTCTCTTCGACTCGTACACAGATACACAGGCGATAATGAACAAGCTAGCTAGTATTGTGTTGTCATTTGGAATGCGTTTTGCACCCTCTAAGTGCAGTGTCCTGCTGCAGGACTTATAAAAGCAGTACTCTATTACTTGACAATCAGGCGCTTGAAATTGTAGATCCTTTTACGTATATTGGTAGTTGTGTACTGATGTGCAATCGTACAGCATTTCTGTGCTGTACGGCTAACATCGTGCTAAATTGATTGGACAACGGTAGTGAGCTGCACGCTGAAACGCTGGAGTCTCACTCCCATTTCTATTCCCCCTTCATATCTGTCTAGGCCTGGGCAACCTGACTGTAATATCGGTTCCAAAGATTGTCATAGCCGGGGGTGGCAGTGGGGATAAGCTCCCACTGTTTATAAAATGCCCCTATATGGCGCCCGTCTCAGATAGCCTCTGACAACCAAGTCCAGCTTCTGGCCCGCACGAGTGGCTCCCCAAGCCCGGCGGAACTGCTCCTACAAACAGGAGAAAGGGCGAGTGACTGGCGCCTGAAAACCAGTTTGCTTCGGGCAGATGGAGCTCGTTAGCCTGGGAGTGCATTTCATCTAAGGGAAGAAAAACACTGATTTTAAACCTCCGCTGCCTCGCGGCATACCCGATTGTGGTAAAGGCTTCGGGAGAAAACCCTCAGGAAAAACGTGGAACAGAGTCTGGTACACACACCACCTGCTGTCTTGCAGGTAGCACTTGGTTGTGCAAAGGCTAGAGAAGCTGACTCGAACATACGCTGAGTGGTGCTGGGGACGCCGCTTTGTACCCAAATTCCCAAGAATCTTCAATGAAGCCGACTCATCCTCCAGGAGGATATAGTCGCACACAAGTACAAGTACTGTAATATCGCCCACGTGCAGTCTCTGACTGTGCGTCACTTTGTCTGGAGCAGGCTTGTGCTTTCAGACATCATACATCTCGGTAGTTGTATCAATAATTCTGCATCGTTAGATGACGAGGAGTTAGGGCTGTATTATTGTATGGGCGCGAAACCTGAACTATTCGTTAGGAGCACATTCAGTTTCTCCAACCGCTATCTCCACAGCATTTTTAGAGTTAGCTGTTACAGTCTCATGCTTATCGATGCTCTCCGAAATAGGCTTTTCCACAGTAATGCCTATATAAAAAAGAGGATCAAGATACATCGTTTATGCTGGTTGGGTCATGTTTACTTACTTTACTTTTGTGCAGCTATCTCCTGGAGGATGAGTCGGCTTCGTCGATGTCACGGATTGCAGCCACCCACGCTCGGCGGTCAGAAGCGAGATCCGCGCAGGTTTTAAGCCAGGTCCGGTCCCACGTGCGCCATCCGTAAACCAATAGTAGACCAAGCAGCTCCACGTGCGATCTCGGTTGCGAGCCAAATCTTCACTTGTCCTCTGCGACGACAACGCCATTTTGCGCATGGTGTCGGCGATAGTACAACCCTGGTTAGTTCAGCGTCCGTGCGTCTCAGGATGTGGTCAGACCATCTCACTCGTTGTTGTCGCAATATCGAACTCAGGCGATGTATATCAAAACAACGGTGGCGAACCTCGTCATTCGATACTCGCTCATCCCATCGAACATTGTGGATGCGTCGGAGACACCATTGGTCGAAAACCTCTAGTTTCCACATATCCTCCACCCGCACAGTCCACGTCTCGCGTCCATTAGTTACAAATGGGCGAATCGCCGCTTTGTAAACGCGCAGCTTTGTACGTCGGTTGATTTCTCTACGGCCGAACAAAACCCAACGCAGTCGCGAAAACGCCGTGCGCGCAGCTTGTTCACGGGTCGGTATCTCATCCATGGCTTGGCCTGACGGTAGCGCGGACGAACCAAGGTAGCGAATAGTGTTCACTGTCTCCAATTTCTCGCCATCAATCTTGATAGGCAGATGAGTTCAAGCGGCGGTGGTAAAATACTTTGTTTTGCGCGTGTTGATTCGTAGCCCCTGCTGTAAATGCTATGGAACATGAATAAGATTCATCAAAATCGCACTGGGATTAGGTGCCTACATCTCGAATCAAACACTCATTCATACAAATTTTGTGAATTGATAGATTAACAGTACGACAGCTTCCCTCCAGCTTTCTCTGTCACACAGCATAACAAGCTATCCACGTTACACCAATTGACAACATCCAAAATTAACTAAGCATTCCGTAAATAGGCCCTATTTTAATGCCCATCCCTTGAACAAAATGTTAGACTGTATCACTAAGAGTAACCAGTCACTGCAAATTCTGATCTGTCGGAACCCAACCGAAAATACCGGTCGCTTCAACTGCAACTTGAACTACTTTAGCTGTCAGGTCCTTCGATTGTTTGTGGCAAGTATGAGTCTGGCCACCCGCGTTTGGTAAGATGTCTTTCTCGTCGTTCCTCTTTAACTTCGCGGTGGATGATGTCTTAAGAAAGTTTTAGCTGATATATGGGATGCGGGATTTTAACATCTACTGGCTAAGATCGCCACAAAACTAAAATACGCAAATGGCATCAAAATTCTAAGAGAGGACTGCCATAAAACGCAGCAAGCTTGGCACTTGAAATTTTATGATATAGCATGTACTATATACCATCACGATGGAGCACAGGTCTGGAGCCATAGAATATACCAAGCATGAAGTCAGCCCACAGCTTTATAACACGGCTGTTATAAATATCATTGTATCAATATCAATTGCTCGTCGATACAATATTTGGGAATTTAGACAGTATGTATGAAAGCATAAGCCTGAATCTAAGAAAAGTATCGCATAGTTAAATGCTCAATGCGAGACAAGATACTGTCAGGTTATTCAGGCCTAGGCAGATATAGCGAGTTAATGGCATTGTAACTCTAGTGTGTTTCCACATGAAGAACAGTATCCTTGACAAATCAATGTAGCACAATGTTAGTATAGAAGTAGTCTACAACGACCATGTGTAATCAACTTGTCATTCGACTCAAAGAAAACTATGGGGTCATTAAGTCCGGTCACTTTTAGCTATTTTTTACTTTTGTAACATTCCTGCCAAATCGCATCGAGAGACTCATGCATGATTTAAATTTAAACAGGTGTTTCAATAGGAGTGAAAGTCTTGCACACTACTCCGCCACAAGTAGCTGACAGCGGTGTAGTCGGTTCGTCTAAGCGAAGCCATCAGCAGAGTTTTTTATGCGGAACAGTAGCACTTCGAAGGGTGAAAGTTAGTTGTTGTTGTTGTTGTCCTCCTTCGGTTTATGTCGACCCTGGATGTACATCACAATCGCATGAATTTCGTGTTTTACAGCTTTTTGAATGACTAAACAGTACGATTCGGGAGGAACAATCTCTTCCGCAGCGCTTGCAACGATAGTCAGAACTCTGTTGTAGAGCATCAGTTACACGCAGGCAACGTGATCTGCGTTCAGCAGCCAAGAGCTGTATCTGCTCCTCCCCAGCTTGCAGACGACGCTTTACACAATACCTCCAAAGTGAAAGTTAGTACGGGCTAGATAAATCCTGTGCGAGTTAAGCGGCTTTTCACTATCGTCAGTTCGATGACAATCGATGCTCGTTTTAATATAGACACGAATCACTTGCGCCTTCTTATCTTCAGCTAAGTTAACGATGTCACTCCTCGATCGAATTCCAATGAGTTCTTTTTTATTGTTGTTACTGATAGCCAATAAGTTGACCATTCTACGTTCTATCGAGTAATTTCCTGTCAGTACTGCAACAATCGTACTAATTATAAATAAACCTACAATTGGTTATAAATATAAATTTACTTTGAATTCAATTTTGTCTTACGGTTACTGCCCTTTTATGTATAGTAATCCCTAATTTACTTCAACGCTGTTTGCATTCGCATTTAACTTTCCTTTAGCTATGTGGTTTCATCCGCACAAGATTGGATTGCACTTACTTCGAACAAAATGGCGACATTCATTTCAAGACTTGGTCACTCGTTCGGGTCCTTCTATCACTCAGTTTTTACAACTGACCCAGCGCCGTGTTTTTCTTGCGAATATGTTACTCTTTAGACAGTCAGGTGTAGTCGCTCTCCGGCAGTTGCGTGAAAAATGCTTAAGTTTACCGTGGAGCAGTAATACTGAACGAATTGTCCAAGTTCAAAAAGCTCTTCTCGGCGGGTGTCTTTTATCGTTTGCGCAAGATAGCATTTCTGATGAAGAACTTTCAAATACCGTTAAAGGATTTTCGATTGATCCCGAAAGCTACCCTGACTTCGTTCCGTCTGATTTAAAACCAGACGGGAACGCTTTCCCCTCCGTTGTCCCCGACGAATTTACTATTCGAACGCACAATTACGATTATTTCGCTGACCCACCATTGACTATTTTCGTGCGTCGATTGCGGGAACATTTACATTATCGATTATCGGAATTCTTGTCGCCGTCAGCATCGCCTGAACTGAATCAATCATTTGATAATTCGCCTGTCGCAAACCCCCTCTTCGCGGCTAACCAAGAACGCGATCAATACTTGAACTCAGTACTCTCCAAGTTAAATCTCAATGTTGATGGTAGCGGCTTTGTTGATGAAACATGGGATTTACTCGTTAGCAAGCCTGAACTTCGTGTCTGGCGACGTCCCGTTTCGAACGAAAAATATTCGAAAGAAAAGACTCATGTGAAATACGAATACAGATGTGAGCTTGCCTCCTTTTTACATTATGCGGTTTGTTCGTTACATGTTTTGTTTCCTATATTGGATGGATCTACCCATCATTATTTGCTGATAACTTGCTCACTTCATGTCAAAATGTATCGATAAAACAGCACATACTTACTATTGGTCCACATCAAATCGAGCCAGTGAGATTACTTTCAACAAGCTTTAAGGTAGCGGTCGAATGGAAACCCAATTACGCTTTAAAGCTAATTTCGATTCGTTTTTCGCAACCACTTTCATTTCAACTGACCATAACAATTAACAAGATTGTGTTCTGAATTATCACTTCCTCTGAGATTCCATTCCGTTAGCGGTTTCGTACTATTTGTATCCGCGAGATGAAACGGGATAATTGAATTTCATCGCAGAATGAAGCTTTAAGCGATTGCGGGGATTTGTATACTTGCATGCACCAACGAGCCATACTAGGTTGTCCTCCGGTCACGAACAGAAACACGTATGCACTTTTAAGGTTGATGGATAGAGGTCAGACGATCCCGGCCTCAACCTTGCACAGATGTGCAATCGTGCAGTACTTATGTGCTTGTGCGGCAAACACCGTGCCAAATTGATTACCACCGGTAGTGAGCTGCATGCTGAAACACGCTGGGTCTACTACAATTTCTATTTATCGAGTTGCCCTAGACAAAATCAAAAATGGTAGTGAAACTGCAGCATGTTTTCGCATACAGCTCCCCACCTGCGATGAATCAATATAACACGGTGTTAGCTTCAAAGCGTAGACGAACTGCACAATTGCACACTCATGCGAACCCCAAAAAATGGACAAACAATGATACTAATGGTCTATACTATTGCAGATCGTTACTGATGGCTTTTTGTTGGGCCTTACGTAATTGTACTTGTGATCAAACTTCGCCATCGTAGGAATATATTTCTTGTCATCTATATACTTTTTTAGACTCCACCATAACCACCTTGTATATAGTTTATAATTCCATTGTTCCCCAAAATTCGGTTAGCATACTTTCATGTAATTTTCACTTCAGCTTGGTGCTATTAAGGTTTGAACAGTTTACGTACCTTGCACCCAGAGGTTTCATTGTTATTGCTAGCGGTAAAGGGGATATCCGTTTAAACGTCAAGGATTCCAACCTAGGAAACAAAAGCTTGGTAATTTGAGCATCTGTAGTGCCAAGCTGTATAAATTTACTCGCACATCTATATATGTATATGATATGAAAGTACAAGCCTGATCCAGACAAAGTGCCGCACAGTCAGAGACTGCATGTGGGCGATGATACTATCAGGTTGCCCAGGCCTAGACAGATATGAGGAAGAAAAAAGAACAGGAAATGGTAGTGTGACTCCACCCAAGTTTCAGCATGCAGCTCACTACCTCTGGCCAATCAATTTATCACGGTGTTAGCCGCACTGCACGATTGCACATCCGTGCATGACTCGCACATCTATAGTGTAGCATGTTTACTGTACTTATCTGAATTTTTACGACTGCGCTCGGGAAAAGCTTCTTATGACGAATGACATTGAAGGTCCTATGGAAGCTATCGTGCCCATATCGCTTGACCCGTTCACCACACTTGATTGAATACGTGTTTGATTCGAGGTGTCTGTGCATCATCATCTACATGTCCAATAGCTATTTAGGTTCCCTCTCCACCTCTTCAGGTTTTTATTGTGTCATGGTTGTATGACAGTTCGGCACTCAGTACTTGATACAATATGCAACTGGTCCTGAGGAACATGACTTTATATCAGCCTATGCACACTCTCAGGCTGTGCGGCACTTCGCCTGGATCCAAGCTTGTGATTTCATGCGTACATACAAACTTGCCACTATTGCTGCCCAAGATGATAATGACGTTGCACCGACAGCGGTGCAAATACTATAAAAAACTTCCTTTTGTGCACACATGTGCAATCGTGCAGCTCCTCCGTGCTACGCAGCTAACGCCGTGCTAAATTGAGTTACCACCGGTAGTGAGCTGCGAGCACACGCTGGAGTCTCACTGCTATTGCTATTTTCCTCCACCTTAGCTGTCTAGGCCTGGGCAACCTGACAGTATCTTTGCCCACGTGCAGTCTCTGACTGTGTGGCACTTTGCCTGGATCAGGCTTGTGATTTCATCATCATCACTACGGATGTCATTCGTCGCTCAGTGTAATGCTCGTCGATATTATTATTATTATTATTATTATTATTATTATTATTATTATTATTATTATTATTATTATTATTATTATTATTATTAATATTATTATTGTCTTCACGTTTCCATCCGTCCAGTATGTGGAACCTTTGAGGACATCTCTGCCTTATCCTTTCTCGAAGTGCAACTTAATTTGGCTTATCGACGTGAATGGGACAACAGGATTCTTACGTTAGAGTATGTTAATTCGGCGAACTCTAACTCCTCATCGGATTCGCGATTTTCCGATTTTATCCACTGGATTGTACGATTTCCGTTCCCTTTCGCCCCACGCGAGTACTTTTATTCACGTCGTTGGTGGATTCAGTCGTCGAATCTGCAATCAGACAGTAGATCTGCGGTTTCTGGTCGATATGCCATCGTATTGTCTCGAGCCTGTGGAGCCAATCCAAAGGACGTGGTTCAGCAAAACACTTTGAATAATATGAAATCCTCTTGGTATAAAGATCCCGTCCGTGTGACGTCATATCGATCTGAAATGCTCATCGAATCTCATGGGGATTTTAGCGAAGTGAGTCCTTTCTAGCCTATTTGCTAAATTGATAAAAGTAAGTATCCCTCCTCATTTTAAAGTTATTTACTCCAACGTGGTATCAGCCCAAGTGACGTTGGAGTTTATTTGCGCTATTTGATATGTTACTATCCGTAATAGAGTGTGATAGCGTTGCAGATATCGAAAGCAAGCTTGTATACATGGACTTCGCCTATTGATTCATGAATTGCTAATGTGAATTCAGCAGTTTGCTAAAGCGACTTCGTTTGTGTTTCGTAATGGCGGCCAAGCAAACGGAGGTCTTGTCAGCCATATTTGCTGTAAGTACAGTGACCGGTCTCCCTGTTGTAAGCTCGCACTATCTGAACTCGCAGATTCTGTTTGCTTTCTGTGATATGTCTCAAAATCATGTTCCCTAGCGGTGTTGTTTTCAGACGCTTGAAATGTTTGATTAATCTTGTATGTTGTCAAGTAAATTGGCAAGGAAAGCTTCTAGTAACAGTTGAAACCTGAAGGAAGCTGATGGTCTGATCTCGCTCTACTCGTTCACAAAACTTGATTATATGTAATTTTCAATTAATATCAGTTCGTTTGTGCTTATTCTCGTTATAGCTCTCATTCCCACTAATTTTAAAAATGACCCTGGTTCGCTTATACACCAACGGTAAAGGACGAACAACAGATACGGTCTTCATTTGTACCTGCACAGTTGTGCAATCTGCACGGTTGTGCAATCGTACAGTACTTATGTGCTGTGCGGCTAAGACCGTGCTAAATTGATTGGCCATCGGTGGTCAGCTTCATGCTGAAACAGGCTGGAGTCTCACTACCATTTCTATTTTCTTTCTCATATCTGTCTAGGCCTGGGCAACCTGGCAGTATCTTAACCCACGTGCAGTTTCCGACTGTACGGCACTTTGCCTGGATCAGGCTTGTGCTTTCATACATACTTACATACTTCATTTGTACCGTATTCCGAAGTCAGCATCGACTTTGTTTAATCAAAAGTTTGTTGTGCTTCTTCTGACCACCTAACGGACATCCTTCTGCAATAGACGTTTGAGAGGACCACGTAAATCATGGTATATATGGTATATATTCACCGCTGGGGGAATTATCGCAATTTGGGGATATCATGTTTTGACTGCATCCAGCTTTGATCATCATCATCATAACCACAGACAGCATTATACCGGTACCACGTACCGAATGCTTAACTGCCACACAACCATGAAAAAGTAAAATCGTAAAAGATCGGGAATGGTGGGGCTTAAATAGCTACGGAATCTATAGAAGAGTAAGCACAAACAAACTGGGTAGAGGTGCCTACACCTCGAATGGAACATGCATTCAAACAAGTTTCGTGAACGAGTAGAGCGACATCAGCATGGCAGCTTCCTTGCGGCTTTCACTGTCATGCATCATAAAAAGCTTTTCTCGTCACTCCGCTTGACAACATACACGGTTAAGCAAACACTGCGAGAATATGCCTAGGACATTACCGCATCTGAACACAGTTTGATTATCTGTCAATCTCTGAAAATCTTGTCGCACTCGTTACGCAATATTCTTGTTTCTGTAGCTCTGTAACCTTGATATGGTGGGTTTCCTCTGTCCATGCTTCACCTTGTGCAGGTTATACTCAAACCGTGATTGCCCATAGTCTTGGACTCACTGGGTAATCGATTTAGACCTTCAAGACATTCGTAGACCATTCACTGGCACTGTCATGAACAACATCGTCTGAGTAGTAGATGCTTCGCTTTTTCTTGGTGTTATTATTTTACTTATACCTTACCTTACTTCATTCTGTATTGCTGCTGTTGTATAAATTCGCCAAATTTGTAAAAACCATGGTATCAATCTCCTTTTTTAATAATACCATAACCGGAGTATATCGCTGAAAATTCGTGTACTCGAATAAAGCTATTTTTCTTCTTCTTCTGTATACTATTTGTGGTCACTTAAAGCTGAATCACCGTGCAATTACAAATATTAATCAGTTTCTATTACTAATACACTCCAGTAAACATTTTAGCTACGCCTAGTTTCACATGTTTCAGCCGTTCATGTAAAGCCATACTCGTTCTTGTTATGCGCGAACTCTTAGCTTTTTCAAACGCCAACGTTCGCAAACCAGACATGCTCAATTCGTTCAGCTGAGATTCTAAGGCCACTTCCTCTTTCTTTCCTTACATACTCATCACAATGTTTATAATATGATTGATTGGTATGGTATGAAAGCACAAGCCTCATCCAGGTAAAGTGTCGCACAGTCAGAGACTGCACGTGGGCTGAGATACTGTCAGGTTGCCCAGGCCAGGAAACGGTAGTGAGACTCCAGCCGGTTTCAGCATGCAGCTCACTACCTCTAGCCAATCAATTTAGCACGGTGTTACCCGCACAGCTCAAAGCTGTGCACATCCGTGCACAATATACATTATGATTAATTACCTAGCTTTTGTTTTGTGACCGTTTATGACTCCTTCATCATCATCATCATCAAAGACAGCTTTACACCGGTAGCAAATACCGAATGCTTAGCTGCCATACAACCATGCAAAAGTAAAATCCTAAAAGATGGGGAAGGGTGGGACTTTAATTGCTACGGCTTCTATAGAAGAGTAAGCACAGACAAACTGGGATGAAGTGCCTATACCACCCTCACCCTGTACGATAAAATGAACTTTGAACTTTATCACTCAACCTACCTTTCTCTAGGCAGGGCAACCTGACAGTAGCTTAGCCCACGTGCAGTCGCTGACTGCTTGTGCTTTCATACCATACCATATACCTCTCTCGAACCGTCAATCAGTTGATTCGTTTTAAAGCCTTGTTTCCCATATTGGCATTTTACTGTTATCTCTACTGCGTTTCGCTTTTTAGCTGGGGATGAATTACTACTTGATCTACTACGATGATGCTTCCCTTCCGGTCAGTGATGTCAGCATGCTTTGGAGCAAATGTAAGCGTGGTTTCTGTGCGTTCTTGTTATGCTTTTCGTCTTCGTTCTCTTTACGCTAAGCTAGTTTCTCACTTCGCATTCTCTTGTATATTACCACCTACTCGGTGCTGCTCAACTGCCTTTTCCCCGCACTTCTTTCAAAAGACTTTGTGTTGCTCAAACGTTGCATCAGGATCGTATCGCGCGCAAGTTTTATTCCCTATCAGGATATTGTTGTAAATATTCTCAAACAACATTTCATAGCTCAAATGACATGTATCCCAGGATAAGAATGTGCGTGTGTGTGTGCGTTTTACAACTTTTATGGTTAGTGCTGCATGATTTAAACGTCAATCATTTGTTGAAATCTGCGTTTTACTTCGTCGCGGCAAGCACCAGGATTGTACTTTCAATGTGAATGTTTTGTTCAAAATCAGCTTACTCACGAGTAGTGTCATTTCTCAAAGTTTTATTATTTTTTTGTTATTCCTTTTTCTCAGTACTCAATCAATTCATCAATCAGCTTCATTCTGCCTCGCTGAAGATAATCACTGATGGACTACCTAATAAAACTGGTGCGATCATTTATAATCGGAAGCCAACGGCCAAAAGCAAGCAGTCGAATTCCAATGGACTGAGTCTCAATGACGCAACTGAGCGTAGTGGTTCTGTCCCCTCTCAATCGAACAGCGCTCGATTTTTCTCAGACTCGAATTGGTTCCACTCGTCCTATTGATTTCTGTTAGCGAAAATGGTTCTTGTGACTCCCATCTATCGTCGTGTAAATGCTTCAGTTGTTTCTTTCATTTGCGGATTTTCGCGCAATTTACCTGAGTTGGTTCTATTTGATTACATAGATTATTAACTGTAGAAATGATACTCTTTTTTCTTTTGGTTTTCGGGAGATTATATAATGCTTGGGTGTGAAACGAAAATGAGAAAATCAATGCCACTGTTACATAAGGTTCTTACAACGAATCACGATGTTCAAACACACAATCACATTGTGATTCGTGGTCAAGCACTCAACGCGCTTATGGATGACGAAAGCGATGTGTTGCTCACATCCCCCGAAATTACACTCCACTACCGGTTTCTGGCTGTTTGCCGTCGTCAGGTGGAGACAGTAAGATTAGGTTCAGTGAGCCTTGAAACAGTGGGTAAATGGTAAACAAGGTTAGACTTGAATGCCATTTTTGCATAGGGTACAACGAACCACTATGTTCAAACACAGAATCACATTGTGATTCTTGGTCAAGCACTCAAGGCGCTTAAGGATAACCAAAGTAATGTATTGCTCACATCCCCCGCTTGACCTAGTGTGGCATGATCTAGACAAAAGTTATTAGCTGCCAAACGATACTTCTTTGTAGATCATGCGCAATACGTAGAACTACTGAAAAATTAATCTATGACAAACTTCATCGTTAACTGGAACTGTGGGTACTTTTAGGAAAGCTCTAATAAAAAGCTGCATATGCCGAGTCCCACTTTCCACTTTCGGTCCGAAGAAAGCTCGAACGATCGACTCGTTCGAAGCAAAAGCTCCTGAGATGACTACTGTGTTGGATGAGAAACGCTCAGCATTCTTGAGGTTCAAAGGTATGCCAACAGATGAAAACTTATGATATATAAGAGCAGCTAGAAATAAGGTCAAACAGATTGCAAGGCGATGTGCAAATGACTCGGACAGTATCCAAAAAGCTGCGGACACTGGAAATTGTCACGGTATGTTTGATGAGATCAGGAGAGCCATTGGCCCAAACAAACTTAAAACGGCTCCCAATAAGTCTGTATCTGGTAACCCGATTGTCGACAAAACTCAACAAATGGAAAGATGGGTAGAGTACTTCTCCTCTCTACTCTAGGGACAGTATGGTTTCACCGCATCTACTTGAAAATATCGAGCTCAGAAGCAGTTGAAACTAGCCGAGGCGTCAAACAAGGGTGTGTTCTTGCTCCCACGCTGTTCGGTATTTTCTTTGCTCTGCTTCTGAAGCACACTTTCAGGACGAGGACAAAAGGCATTTACATACGCACGCGAAGTGATGGCAAGATTTACAACCTGAAACGGTTGGGAGCACAAACCAAGGCATGAAATGTGCTAATCGGTGACCAGCTGTTTGCCGACGATGCAGCATTTATTGCTCACTCCAAAGAGCACATCCAGTCGCCATTGGACTGTTTTTCGTCGGCATGCAAATACTTGGGGCTAACAATCATCATGTGCAAGACCAAAGTCCTTGGTCAAGGGGCTGTATCGCCTCCCATCATCACTGTTGGAAACTGTCAGCTTGAATCAGTACATCATTCCACATACCTTGGTTCAACCATTGCGATAATCTCTCGCTAAACACGGAGATTGATAAGCGGATTGGCAGGGCAGCTGTCATTCTGTCCCGTTTGAACTCTCGTGTTTTGGGTAACCGCAAGCTGACTGTAAAGACACAGATGATGGTATACCGCGCGTGCGTACTAAATGCCTTACTATACGGCAGTGAAACCTGGGCCACCCACGCAAGACACGAACGGAAGCTGCTTTCCATCTACGAAGCATCCGTCGTATCTTGAACATATCTTGGATAGACAGAGTGACTAATGCTGAAGTGCTTTCAAAAGCTGGTCTACAGAGCATATTCACCCTATTGTGACAGCGCCACCTGCGGCGGCTTGGTCATGTCTACAGAATGGAAAATGGTCGTATTCCGAGAGATTTGTCGCGTATCTAGCAGTCACATTTCCCATAACGTAACCTGAACTCATATTAATTCATTTTAAGCGTTTCACCTCTGCTATATTGGCGTCATGGCCCGATCCGATTTTTTCCTTCAACCTTTCGTGTATCTTATCTCAACCTTTGATCTACTGCCATTTTTACAGCTCTTCATTAACACTTTGTAAAAAGTTGCATTAAAATCATTTGTAGCCAACTTCCTAGAAATAAAGAAGAGATCTTGAAAATGATTAGAAACCACACTTTTTATGGTTCTCAACGTATCAATAACATTCACACCAATAACTCTTAGTCACTACACAACGAAATATCCAACGCTCAATCTCTTTCTACTACTTGATAACAATATCATTTTGCCATCTCGAGTGTCATTATATCAACGATCAAGACTTATGGTTGAGAAAGCAATTAACTTTACAATAACCACAGAGTCAAAGTATAGGTACTAATGTTATGTATTTATGTATAAATAAAATCAATGGGCTCATGACTGACAGGGTTTACTCATAGATGGAGGCAAAATTAGGATTAACTCTCATGTAATCGTCAAGTTTAGATTTGATTATAAGATTCAAACTTTTATGGATACAAATCTATTGCTTTACATCACCAAGCTGACTGTAAAGACAAAGATGATGGTATATACAGCGCGTGCGTACAATGCTTTAATATACGGCAGTGAAACCTGGCGCCACCACGCAAGACACGAACGGAAGCTGAATGCTTTCCATCTACGAAGCATCCGTCGTATCTGAATATGGACAAAGTGGCTAACGCTGAAGTGCTTTCAAAAGCTGGTCTACAGAGCATGTTTACCCTATTACGTCAGCGCCGCCTGCGGTGGCTTGGTCATGTCTATAGAATGGAAAATGGTCGTATTCCGAAAGATCTACTCTACGGTGAGTTGCAATTAGGAAGTCGACCATTGGGCAGACCGCACTTGCGGTACAAAGATGTTTGCAAAAGAGATATGAAAGCTCTTGACATTGACCCCGCAAGCTGGGAAGAACTTGCTCTTGACCGCTCACTTTGGAGGCATTGTGTAAAGCGTCGACTGCAAGCCGGGGAGGAGCAAATACAGCTCCTGGCTGCTGAACGCAGATCACGCCGCCGGCGTGCAACTGATGCAATACAACAGAGTTCTGACTATCGTTGCAAGCGCTGCGGGAGAGATTGTTCCTCCCGAATCGGACTGTTAGTCATTCAAAAAGTTGCAAAACATGAAATTCATGCGATGTGATGTACATCCATGGTCGACATCGACCGACGGAGGCCAACAACAACAACATCACCACCCACCCGGATTTCGGTATGAATCAATCTCGTCCGATGATGAATATGTGAAAAATATAATAGTATAAAATGTATAGAGTATATCAAATGTAAGGCTCACGAACGATGTTCTTTTGTGTGTGTATGTCCAATTTTACTTTAAACAGCACCAGGTAAGTAGAGTCCACCACATGTTTGGGTAGGGAATTCCAAACAAATATAGCACGTACGGAGAAAAAATGGCGCCGACAATCAACACGGGAACTTGGCGCGTAAAGGGATAAGTAAAACTGCGTGTCAATTTCCCATCAGACACATTAAGCAAGTGTTCTATTGTATGTCCTTTGGTAGACACAATTTTATAGGTGAGAATAATGTCGCGTCGTATCCTCATTTAGGTAAAGTCAAATAGACCCAGACATCGCAATCTTTCGGTGTACGGAACATTGCGAAGACCCATCACTAACTTTGTTGCTCTATGATAGATTTTATCGAAGAGAGCAATATCTTTTCGCAGCCAAGGAGCACAGACCTCTACCGCATACTCCATCGTAGGGCGAAGGTTGACATCCATTATCGTTGGTAACGTTACAAGCGACAATTTTCCAAATATTCTTCGAAATATAACTAACAATCTGCTAACATGTCGATATATTCAGGCAGTAAACCGTGCTCTTCCGGTTTCCGCTAATCCACACTCTAACATCTTATTCTAACGAGCTCCATGCTAGGTTTTCAGTTCCCAATCGACATTTCCAAAGAACATTCTTGCCAAGATGAAGCATCTCACATTTTTGTATTTTGAATGACATATCATTCATGGCCGCCCAATTCGACTCGCTGTCCAAATCCATTTGTAGTTTCTCATCATATCATCCGCCAATGGGACCATTTTGGACGATATGAGGTGGGCAAAATCGTTTATGTACAACAGAAAGATGAGCGGGCCTAGCACAGCGCCTTGTGGGACTCCACTGGTGGTTTTGAACGTTTGGGATAGTCCTCCGTTAACATTAACTCGGGCGTCGCGATCTGACAGATAGTCGCACAACCATGAGAGGAGTGGTTACCATATACCAAAATGTATCAGTTTTTGAAGAAGCAAAGGACGATCGACTTTCACAAACGCTTTTGAAACGACTAATTAACAGACGATAATGCGAGAACTTCTTTCCAAATCCTTCGTTCAGTCGTCTAATGCTATGAGGATATTTGTGAGACAAGTGCGATGAGATCAAAATCCATGCTGTGCTGTCATAAGAATATTACGCAATTCAAAGAGTGCAACCATTCTTTCCGAGATTATACTTTCCATGACCTTACCAATAACAGGTAATAGTTTGACGGGACGATAATTTACGGCGTCAGATTGCCAGCCTCCTTTGAAGATAGGTGTAATCACGCCGGACGTCCAATATTTTGGTACCACTCCACTAAACAACGATTAGTTAAACAGGCTGGAAAGCTTGTAATGAATCGGTGAGAGTAGTTTATTGGTAACGTTTCGGTTCGGACACAAGCTTCGTCAGACCAAGGGTGTCAGTACGAAGAGAGATCAAGCTTAAATTTTATTCACCTGACCAATCATAAGCTGGTTAATAGTATATATCGAGCAAACATCCATAGAACTCAGTTCTAGGATAAGTGAACACAAAAATCGAATTGGTAAGCTGCCACACAATTCCAGTGAAGATTAATCACTGATAAGAGATTCAGCACTAGCGGAACACGTGCTGGACACAGGTCACAGCATTGATCTTGACAACGTAAAAGTGATAAGGCGGGGAATAAAATTATACATTGAACGACTTCACGCTGAGGCGGTTGAGATAACAAAGGCCGGTTAATAAGGTGGATGGGGCTGATATCTCCACAATCTGGCGTCCGGTTCTTCAGCGGATAAACAATACCATGCGTGACCCCTAGTGCGCGCACCGAGCTAATCGGTCAGCAGATGTCATTCACACCTGCCAAGACTAAAATAATTAAGGGATTATACGGCACGTAGGGGTGGTGGTGCGTCAGTTGATATTGAACGCGCCTGTCCTTCTTAACGAGCGCAGAACCCACCATGGACTGTGCAGTTCCTAACCAGCTTATGATTGGTCAGGTGAATGAAATTTAAGCTTGATCTCTGTTTGTACTGCCACCCTTGGTCTGATGAAGCGAAACGTTACCAAAAAACTACTCTCACCGATTCATTACAAACTTTCTTTTTTCATGATTATGATTCCCGATCGGTCACAAACATTTTCCATTGCAAGGCTGGAAAGTGGTTTACAAAGCTGACGATGACAGAATCTGAGGACATTAGCTGTGATCCCATCCGCACCAGGGTATATTCTGAAATTCAGTTTGAGCGTTTGACTTGCGATAATCTCTGGAATTATCAAAAGTTCACCGAATGTTTTTATTCCAGAGTCGCCTGAATAATCACAACGTTAAAATAAAACCTTTGGCACGAACACTTTAGAAAAATAAATCGTGAGAACAATAGTGGTTTCTAACTCGGTCTCGGTGAGTTTTTCACCAATCTAGAGTGCAAAACTACCTGGTTTGACTTTCGCTTTCGCGTTCATGATATTGTATAGTAACTTAGGGTTGCGTTCTATTTTGACAGCACCATCAATTGGTGCGCTTCTTTAACCTCTTGGATAATTAAAGTCACTTTGTTGCGTAACATACGGAAATGTTGCCAAGAAATAGGAGTATTGTTGACTTTATGTTGCATCCACGCTGCTCGCTTCAGCGCTATCCAGTTTTTTGTTCTGCCGCTGACAACAAAACGAAGTTCTTGTTCGGATATTTCAGGAACGATCTGCATGTTCTCGTCTATCTTCAGTTTCCGAAATTCACTAAGCTCGTTACATTGCGAATCAGGGCTTATGATGTCCGTTTACCAATGCTGAATCTGCACGATTGGTTCATCAGTGCCAATTTATCTACCAGGCAAACCACCCCATTCGGAGAGATTTATTGCTGAGGACTGCAAAAAATAAACGAACACGACCACTGAATGTTCACTTAGACCCAACCGAGCCCGGAATCCAATCGCTTCGACAGAATGTTCTTTCGGTGTTAACACCAAATCCACGACGGACGCACGTTCGCAACCCTTCTCCAAATGCATTCGTGAACATGGTTGTATAAAGTGACTGACCCTAGTACTTTTCCAAATCGGTATTCGAGCGTTTGTGGGGAGTGATCGTCCCTGAGATAAAGGGTTGGCAGGTTAAAATCACCCATAATAGTTATTGCTATTTGCTGAGTGCGAGTCAATTGCTGAAGCACTTGAATCAATATAGCTAAACTGTTTGAGTTTACCAAAATCGGCATGTAGAGAATTTCAAACAAACACGCACCGAATAAAAATACCTCCAGCAGTTGTGTATGGAGTGTGGTATTTCCAACTTGCAACCATGGCCACGGCTGTTGCCGGAAATTCAAAGGTGGAATAATTATTCCGGAGGATCGGAAGTAGTAGTAAGGACTTCTTATGCGATGACGAGATCACCTCGCATTCTTCTTTGTGCATGTGTCCTCAATTTCAATCGTCTGAGTCGCTCGACGTATGGTATATTTTCAAAACCATTGACAAGCTTAGAAACTCTGTGATATAAGCGGTCCAAGGCTTCTAATATTGACAATGGTTTTGAAAATACACCATACATCAAGCGCTTATTATACCAATTCACCCCAATACATCTTGGTCAAAAGTATTTGGTCATTTCAAAAACGATTTATCTGTTTGCTATTTTCTGATTGTGTACGGTTCCTTTTGCATGAAGCTTCTAAATGCTGAATTCCAGTAAATCAATGCTCAATGAATTAACCGCCACATCGCCTTTGGCAACCGACTAAGATTCCACCCACAAGAAACTTTTAAAAACTTGAAAGCAGGTCAACAAGATTATACTTGTAAGCCAACTGATATACATAGGGTTCGTACAACGAAACGCGATGTTCAGACACAGAATCACAAAGTGATTCTTGGTCAAACACTCAAGGCGCTTGTGGATGACCAAAGTAATGTGTTGCTCACATCCCCATCCTTTACACATCACTACCGGTTTCTGGCTGTTTGCCGTCGTCAGGTGGAGACAGTAAGATCAGGTTCAGTGAGCCTAGAAACAGTGTATTAAATGTAAACAAGATTATACTTGTAAACCAACTGTTATATAGGGTTCGTACAACGAACCACGATGTTCAGACACAGAATCACAAAGTGATTCTTGGTCAAAGCACTCAAGGCGCTTGTGGATGACCAAAGTAATGTGTTGCTCACATCCCCATCCCTTACACACCACTACCGGTTTCTGGCTTTTTGCCGTCGTCAGGTGGAGACAGTAAGATCAGGTTCAGTGAGCCTTGAAACAGTGGAATAAATGTGAACAATATTATACTTGTATGCCAACTGTTATATAGGGTTCGTACAACGAACGACGATGTTCAGACACAGAATCACAAAGTGATTCTTGGTCAAAGCACTCAAGGCGCTTGTGGATGACCAAAGTAATGTGTTGCTCACATCCCCATCCCTTACACACCACTACCGGTTTCTGGCTGTTTGCCGTCGTCCGGTGGAGACAGTAAGATCAGGTTCAGTGAGCCTTGAAACAGTGGATTAAAGGTAAACAAGATTATACTTGTATGCCAACTGTTATATAGGGTTCGTACAACGAACCACGATGTTCAGACACAGAATCACAAAGTGATTCTTGGTCAAAGCACTCGAGGCGCTTGTGGATGACCAAAGTAATGTGTTGCTCACATCCCCATCCCTTACACACCCCACTACTAGACCCCAGGTTTATGGCTGTTTGCGTCGTCGTGGAGACAGTAAGATCAGGTTCGTGAGGGCATTGAAACAGTGGTTGAATTTAAACAACACATTCTTTGGTCATCCAGAAGCGCCTCGAGTGCTCTGACCACGATCACTTTGTGTTTCTGTGTCTGAACATGTGTTTCGTTGTACGAACCCGATATAACAGTTGGCACCGTATAACCTTGTTTACATTCAATCCACTGTTTCAAGGCTCACTTGAACCTGTTTATGTCTAAAACCTGAACGATGGCAACAGCCAGAAACCAGTAGTGGTGTGTAAGGGATGGGGATGTGAGCAACACATTAAAAGCAGGTCGTTTTTCAGCTTACAGACTCAAATTTTATGTTTCGTGAATCAAAAATCTAGATTTTATGGTGAAAAAAGCTATCACTCTGCATGTCTCATTTGGTGATAGCTATAAAGATACATAGTATGCAATCAACATTCTATCGAGGTGTTTGGTTGGCGTGGGTTCATATGGGGTTAATATAAAGGGCCGATAGTGGAGTGCTCTTTGATTTACGCATCCAGTTTCGATTTAAAATCATAGATCGTAGGAGCGTTCACAATATCCTGTGATAATGAATTCCACAGAAAGCAAATACGCACCGTGAAGAAGTGAAGTCTTGATTGAGTCTTGATTGCGGTATAACGATACAAAATGAGACCCTGTATTCTGTTGTTGGATGGATGTAAGTATTTATAATTCGGGGAGCGTTTTAGGAGAGAACCGCCCAAATGTTCTCTTCAGCATTCCCAAGATACCGCTTGCCCTGTTGAATACATTCGGGAAATGACTATTCTGTTTCAGGTTATTTGTAATCAAGATACTGAAGTGATTGTCAGCGCTGGTCCAAATCAAGTTTTCATGAAGAAGATTATATTTATGCACGTACTGCCGGACAAGTTGTAACATTTTACATTTACTTATGTTGAAACTCATCTGATTTATTTGAGGCCCGTGATACAGGGCATCCAAATCCTCTTGCTGCATCAAACAATCTTCAATCGATCTGATTTGCTTCCATATTTTTATGTCATCAGCAAAACGTACCTTCTGGCAAAAATAACCATCCAGAAAAAAGAACCATCTAACATACTTCGTTAGATATGCTTCCGTTGAATTTACGTGCTGTGGCAGCCAATCAGTATGTGCTTAAAAGTCTTGCAACCTCTGCTTGCCTTGCGAACGCTATATTATTGCTATTTGTTCACGATATTTGATAAACCCCGATTATGAATTACAGAGAAAGTTTGTGGACAGCTTATGTAAAGTTCAATATCATATCAGTCAACTTTCTTTAGCCGCGGCATTTTAAACTTACGCTGATATCACTAATAATCAGCTGAGTTTTCTCCTAACAGATTTTAGATTCGTAAAGTATCTTAACTCCCACTCTGTTGGTCTTATTCAGTCGTCATCGACCGTAGATTTACGTACTTAGATTGTATCTGGCTTCACTGCTTTTCAATGACTAGAAAAATAAGAAGAAGAATATGACTCAAGATGAAAAATCTCGTTCGCAGCGTTCACAGTTCCCGGCACTACTCGGCGGATCGGAGGCAGTTGCAAATTGACTAAACTATGGATTTCAAATATGTTAAACTTGGCCGTAGTATCATTATCCGAAAAACATGATATATGTCGATCAAGTGGAATAATCGGTATGCGAGCATTAGCCATACTGGTCATCGTTGAACCCTAACTGTACTAATCTCAACAGGTGGATTAGGATAACCGGTCGAAGGAAGTTTGGATTGGGAAGGTGGACAATCATGACCCATCGGAAATCCTCATTCGGGTACATTGAATTTGAACCAATATCTATATGCTCAATAAATTGGTTTGTGAGACAAAGAAATATCAATGGCTATGCATCATTACAATTTTCATAGATGATTTTAAAGCGTTATCATTTACCATTTATTAGTGTGAATCTTTTTACCAGAAACAAAGAGAGATCCTTATTTAGCAGTTTATCCATTTGAGCAGAGTATGCAAGAAAATAAAAAGAGATCAATGATGTCAGATATGTAGCCCGAATGCATAAGATAAACAAACTTGATCTTCACGTTTCTTCGTGTTCCAACAAACGTGACGCAAATTTGACCTTCACAATTTTCAAAATTCCGCGCTAATTATCACTCGATACAATGATATTCAAACAAATCCAATTTCGTTTCTAAATGTTGAAATTTCGCGCCGTCGACCTTTGAGTTTCACACAACAATTTTCAATTTTTGCTGATTTGTTTTCCGGCCAACAATGTTTTTTTCACCTATTGATGTTCGACCGCGTTCCTGGTTGCTTTCATGTGTGCATTTGTGATTCGTTTCGGCTACCTATCCACAATCACCTTGTAATACCGTGTTACTTGTTGATAAACTCGTGAATGTGGACACTCAATTAGGTTGACAGTTTGTGGTGGTGTACGGTTCTGTGTGAGTGTGTGTTTGTCACACAAAATACCAACCCACAAACAAAACGATTTGGTGCTACTGCACATATGCACAATACAACCCAAGTGTCACAAATAACAGTGAATCCTCGGCACAATTTTAGAACGACAAAATCTTATTCCCATTTGTTTTCCGCCAAAACCCAATTTGTCTCGCAAACTCATTTATTCTTTGTGAAAGGGAACACGATTGTCCTCGGTGCCCCACGGTTTGTTCACCAACTTCCGGTGGTAACTTTTCGTTGTTGCTGCTACTTAAGAACACAAGCGGGTGACATGTTAATTATCCCACGAGTCAATGATGATATTCGTTTGGTAAAGAGAACACGACTTTTGGTGTTCGGTGTCGTCTGTGTGAAAATAGTCGTCAGGTGTTGTGTATGGGTAATTGGGAATGCAACCGGGAAGCATTCGTTCGGGGTGAGAGAGTGAATTGAGGAATTGTGACCACCCGTTTAAAAAACGTTTTGTGGGAAACATAATGACCTTGACGGTGTTTCGTCTGTGCTATTGGCGGTGCACTTAACTTGGCGTGGTGAACGCATTAATTGTGCGTCGATATATTAGTTTGTCGTCAGACGGGAAATGAATCACAAGATGAATGTTTCAGTTAAATCGAAGAAAAATGCAAACACGTTTGGTGAGATGAAGTGAAATAGACGATTTACTGCATATCCACGAATATGTACAAAATCCAAAGTTAGACTTGAATTCCACTGTTGCATAAGTTTCGTACAACGAATCACAATCTTCAAACACAGAATCACAAAGTGATTCTTGGTCAAGCGCACAAAGCGATTATGGATGACCAAAATACTGTGTCGCTCACATCTTCCCGTCTTACACACCACTACCGGTTTCTGTCTGTTTGCCGTCATCAAGTGGAGACAGTACGAGTGGGTTCAGTGAGCCGTAAAACAATGGATAAGCGGTAAAAAAGGTTATACTTGAATGCCACTGTTATATAGGGTTCGTACAATGAACCACGATGTTCAAACTCAGAATCACAAAGTGATTCTTGGTTAAGCACACAAGGCGATTATGGATGAACAAAGTAATGTGTTGTTCACATCCCCGCAACTCACACACCACTACCGGTTTCTCGCTGTTTGCCGTCATCAAGTGGAAACAGTGTATTTAGTTTCAGTAAGCTCCGTAACCATGGAAATGTAGAAGACGAAGTTACAATTTGAAGTCAATGCTTATTAAGGTTCTTACCACGAACCACGGTGATCAAACAAAGAATTAAATAGTGATTCCTATTTAATATGGCCTATTTCATCGGTATTCTCGTTACGATAACAATGTTTTAATCCTGTCAGTCCCAATTGGTACATTGATCTAATTTATGAATCGATTTTCTATCAACTGGTTCCATTGGAGACATTGCAACGTTGAGTTCGTTTGACTGGTCTTGACGAAGCTCATATTGTTCTCTATCGGCTCCTCTTCCGCATTCTTGCGGGCTTGTAATTGTTGCCGTTGGTCTTTTCATCACGTATTGCTATTTTATCGTGACAGAGTGTATTGTTCTTTACTTTTCGCTAATGTAGGTTACGTCTTGGCAAGCAACATACATCCTCAGAAGCCGGTTCCTCGATTTGTTTACTGTATTCCATATTAACTTTGACATTATTGATTACTTTGTCATACGATTTCCAAATCCCCATAAGGTAATGGGCTCCGGTTTAATTTTGTTACATGATTCGTCTGATTGCAAATGGAAATAGCA
>JACCGJ010012607.1:0-19003 GCA_013407085.1 Atriophallophorus winterbourni
GCTAACCATTGCTGCTTGGAAAACTGCTTATAAGTGCAAGTTCTTAAGTCAAATTCTCTTCAAATCAAATGCGAGTTGTTCGCGTGTGTAGGTTTTGCACCAGGTTAAGTATTATCTTCATTTGAACGACGCCTTTCAAGTGTCTATAATCTTTAGGCCTAGTTGGCTTCCGGTAAACACGTCTACTCAATGTTCCGTCTGATCTTGTTAGTAAAATGTAGGTAAAGGCTTAGCGTCCGTCAGTTTCCAGTTCGTGATTTAAAGAGTTGTTATCGTGAGCCTTTTCAAATGTCGGAGTAAGGTTTCAATGTACAATTCTTCATTACAAATAAGGAATGCATTATCCATATATGGTACGTACATATCTAGTTTATTAATGACCGACTTCAGTGTTCCATGATCCAGCTTGACCATGAAAACATCTGCCGAACATCTAATGTCAATCTGATTCTTCCATGTAGGTATCTGTTTACGATCTCTTTTGCACGAACAGGTATGATAATTCTCTCCAATTAGAACTCTGCTCACGGTACCTATTATTGTTAATATATATTCTAGTGGATAAACCGAGGTTTATGACAATTTTGCTTTTAAAATGTGCGGTCTATCGATACTGCGATGTGTACTGCGATATTCTGGCAAGCATTAAACATGGAACGGAAATGGAACGGAACTCGTGAAACGATAGTTCTCAAGGAATCGTTCAGAGCAGTTTTGGTAACATTTCGCTTCTGAGAAAAGCATCAGCAGACTAAGGGTGTCGGTACGAATATGAGTCCGGTTAGGATTGCATTTAACTGACCCATGTTAATCTAAACATACGAGAGCAAGATCAATTGACACGCAACCTGCATGCTTTGCGTTTACACGTCCGAACAACGTCCGCTGACCGATAATCCTGCTTGCATAATCCCTGCGCACACCTTGAGTCATAGCCCTTAATTTTTATACTTTTCCGGACCCCAGATTTTGCAGATATCTACCCCACCCACCTTGATGAACACATTCATAATATATTTCGATTTTTCCACTGCCACAGTATGAGGTCTTTCTCTATTAGGTTTCATACCTCTACATATCACATCCACGTTACCAAGATCCACGCTTTTACTCATGTCTAAGACGTCTTAAGCTAGAGCCTAATCCCGAATCTAAGATTAATATTCATTGGAATTGCGGGTTTCTTTCCAATTCTGATTCATTCAGTTATCGTAGTACAAAGTTCTTTTAACGTCTGCCAAATATAAACACCTGGAAGCCTTTCTATTCGATTTTTCGATTGGTCTTACATAGATTAAAATATCTTGAGGATAAAAGTTAGTTCAGTATCTTACGTCGTGCTGCTCGAACTAGGCAGATGCCTCATTACGTGACCGCTTCGTCAATCAAATCATAATTTTAAATCGATATTTGCTGCTTCCGTGAGATTTTCTGTAAAATTCAGGAAACGAGTATTGTGTTCACATTTGTCTAGATGTAAGCCGACGCAGTTAAAGATGCAAAGAAATTTGAGTGCAATCGGCTAGAGTAGTTTTTGGGTAACGTTTCACTTCTGACACAGAAGCTTCGTCAGACCAAGGGTGATAGTCAGGACAGGGAACATGATTAAGTAGCAGTCAACCCACCACCACTCATTTGACCTTACCGCTAAACAGCCTATAGTACGCTTACCGTGTGTCACGTCTCGTGGGAATGACCAGGATCATGATCCATTTTCTACAGCGTGTATCCATTCAATCTATACAAAAGTGAACACGGTCAAGGTCATTGACACGGCGGTCCACAGCTAAAAGTACATAACTACCCGTTTCTGATGCACCTCAAGGATAAGACACCTTATCTCTATCGTCACGAACAGCATCTACAGAATCAACTGTAAGGACTGTTCGGGTGTTTACATAGGCCAGACTTCCAGGGAAATTCACACTAGAATCGAAGAACACCGAAAGCGTGTACGGAGACAGCCCCGGGATGCGAGGGAATATCAATCCCTTATTCGTGATTCCGCCTTGGCGGGGCACGTTTTAGATACGGGCCACAGCGTCGATCTAGACAATGTGGAAATATTAGGACGCGGTATTAAACCATATAGCGAACGTCTACATGCGGAGGCGGTCGAAATTGCGAAGGCATGTCGACTGGCACTCAATAAGGTGGATGGGGTAGAAATCTCCACAATCTGGCGCTCGGCACTACTGTGACGGCAAATAGTTATTATTCACCTTATACCAACAAGTTAATTAGATTATTGTTTTTCTTCAAAATAGGTTAAACTTAATCCCGTTAGTTATGTACTTTTACGTTTGTGGACCGCCGTGTCAACTGACCATGACCGTGTTCACTAGTATCAGATTGATATGGATACACACTAGTATGAAAATGGATCACTGATCCTGGTCATTCCCACGAAACGTAACACACGGTTAGTGTACTATAGGCTGTTTACCGGTAAGGTCAAATAAGTGGTGGTGGGTTGACCGCTACTGAATCATGTTCCCTGTCCTGACTATCCCCCTCGGTCTGACGAAGCTTCTGTGTCAGAAGTGAAACGTTACCCAAAAACTACTCTAACCGATGGTACTCATATTTCTTTGCATTATGAATACACGATCGGTCCCAAACATATTCCAATCGATTGCAGTCAAAGATGCGTTCCATCCCCGCGACACCATTGGAACCAACGGGAATAATAAGATGACACTTTTCATGAGTCCAATTGCGATTTGTACTTAATATGATAAATATTAACTCATTTTATATTTTTTCCCGGACGCGAAGATTTTAATTACAGCAAATGTTGTCCACTGCAACTAACCTAACCAGTTTCTGTATTCCACCCTTCTCGGATCAAATGGTGGTATCTCCATAATCTATTTTGATATAAAATGATCATCTGCGTGCATTTTCACACACACACACACACACCACGACCGTTTACATGCATCAGATAGGGACAGTAGGATCAGGATCTGCATGTCTTGAAAAAGTGGAAAAAATGTCGGATAAAGTCCGTACGACCAAGCTGTTCAATCACATATGCGCAAACATATATAGATGGGGTTAATCCCATGATTCTGAACTACAATGCTCATCTGAATTCTATTTGAAGATTCAGGATTCACGAATTTTTGAAGACGAAACGAATTTAGCCTCACAATTACCATAGAAT
This sequence comes from Atriophallophorus winterbourni, assembly GCA_013407085.1. Taxonomy (NCBI): domain Eukaryota; kingdom Metazoa; phylum Platyhelminthes; class Trematoda; order Plagiorchiida; family Microphallidae; genus Atriophallophorus; species Atriophallophorus winterbourni. The sequence continues at coordinate 3,170 of JACCGJ010012607.1, forward strand.
AATGAAAATAGATTCAGCAGAAGAGTGACTTGAAAATCCGAGTCAATGATTCCAAGAAATTTAGCCTTAGTCAGGCTACTTACCCACCATTATTGAATATGTAGGTTCAGTTAGATTGGTTCCCAGCAAACGTAAATTACCGATGTGTTTCTTGCTGCTGGGAAAAGTAACAAGAAAGTATACAGTGCATACAGTGTTACAGTATCGGTGACATTAAAAACAGAAATGCAAACAGCTCACACGTAAACCACAGGATGACGAGGTATATAGAATAAAAGCGAGTAAACTTTCGAGAGAGAACAGGGACAGTCACATAGCGTATAATTTGCCTTGCATTCATCCAGATTCGGATAGAAAAAAGTGACATAGTTAGAGATATGATTAGTTCTTCTAAGTTGTTCCAAGTGAAAAAGATTAAAACCGAAAAATTTACGGGTTTATCGAGAATCAAGGGATTTTTAAACCTTTTGAACATTAGGGTGTTAGAATAAGATTTAAATGTTTCAGCAAATGATCAAGAGAGCCGTTTTCGATGTTAAGAATTGTAAGAATTAACTTTAAGTCACTCCATATGCATCGTTGTAGATTTTGTAGTTTGAGTTTGGACATTCGCTAATGGAATGGCACATTATTGTAATATGCTACCAACATTGTTGAACCAATATTTATCCTGTCCATGAGTTAATTTCCTTCTGTAACCATGGTGTCCATGCTCGGATCCATAACAGGGAGCATATATTCGCATTAATGTTTCGGGCATGGTTTATTATAAACTGGATGCAAACGGTGTCCCGGATTGAGATTATACGACACTCAGATACCAAAATCTTTTTCCGTGTTAGTACAGACTAGATCTTGCGTAAGAAGCTCATAAATGTGATACAGCGATGTTCTCGAATACGTAGTTTGCACATATTCTGTCATCAAGTAACAACACGCTTCCTCATATCACCGGCAAGTAGTATCAAATTATACCCACTATCATTTATATTATCAATTATGTACACAAAACAAGATAGGAGGATTATAGGACTTTGGACGTATCTATCAGTAGGATAGTCCATTATCCAAGTCGTCAGAATTCCCGTTGTTTCACGAGCTTCAATCATTTCGATTTGAAGGTCATGATTGATTTGAATGTACGTTTCAGAAGTAGCAATATAGCAAGCATGTACTTCATCACCTCCGTTTGTCTAATCCTCCAAAAAGTAAGAGAACTAAATAGACGGGATGAATTTATCCGAATACTGTGCTAAATAAAAATATTTTGTCATCCTACATGTTCTCGTATATGAGTAGTCTCAATGCGCACCAAGACCTTAGAGACTATGGGATGTAACGTTGCGGGTCTATAGATTGCTGTGTCTGAACGGCTACCAACTGAGTAAAATAGAAAAATCATTATATTGTGGTTGTATCATTTCTTTCTGTATGCTGTGATTAATCACGGCATACGAGTAGCAGTTAGAGGAATGTGACATAACCGTGTATTGAGGTAATGTTCGACTAGATTAATTTGGTATCATATACAAGAATCGAATTTTTAAGTAGTATTTCAAACAATCTAGATTAACAAGTATGTATTGGCCGAAAATTCGACCCAGACTTGTGTCTATCTATAACAACAGAATATTTCCATTTCAACGGAAAGGTTCCGGGTTCAATCGTCGAGTTGAAAAGATTAGGTAGTCATAGGATAAAGTCATCAGATCTCGATTTCACATTGCTGTTACCAATCCTCTCTTGTTAGATATGCGTAAACTTTACAGCGTGCCTGCATACTTTACGGATGTACGACAGTTTAATTGTAACCTATCGCAAGTTTTCGCTTGTAACTTGTGTAAAGACCTCCAGATAAGGTAAATTGTTATCGGACGCGTTGAAGAATAATAAAAATTCTTCACAAACGGCTGAAGCATCAATGATTGTTGTGTGTAGATTATTTCATGAACGCTGTTCTTATAATGTGGCTTCTTCCATCCACATTACTCGTTGTTCTAACGTGGATTCAGTCACATAATACTTTCTGTTTATCATAGACTTTTAGGGCTTTATTCACAGCAGATATGATATTGTTGTTCAAGGTGTGTTGTTCATTTGCAATGAAAAGAAACGTATATCGTCCTTATTAAGGGTACATGATGTTAAGCCAGAAATCTGTTTTCCTATTTTTCAAGATCAACTTCCGATGATGAGACCTCTCCCATTTTCCATACAGAGGTACACATGCCTGTGCTTCTGAGTTCTGAGTTCTGAAGCAATACTGGCGGTGGTTAGTGCAGCGCCATTCGTTGCAATTCAAATTTTGTGTATTATTGAAACCACTTTGTGTATTCTCTTCCCTGTACAAAACTCAGGCATTTGTTTGACTACCATTGTACTGTGCTTCGTCTACTCCGTGCGTGGAGTGATTTTTGATTGTGAAATTATTCATCTGTGCGGAAAATACAAAAGGAAATCCATTTTTAGGCTTCTCCATTTCCTTAATCTGAATGGACGCCAATCTCCTTTTCAATACGAGTAATGCAAAGAAGAATCTATTCGTTTGTGTATGGTGAGCTGCATTCACTAAAATTCTTTTGTTATTGTGTAGTTTACCATTACAGTGGGTGCTTTCAAGCACATTTCAGATCGAATCGTTTCGACTTATTCGACTGTTGCATGGTGAAACTAATATTGATAATATTCAAAGATCAAGGATAGTGTCATAATTGTTGATTTAATAATAAATTGTATATAATAAGTTATCTGCATTAAAAAAGCAAAACATTCGACCCAGAACCAAAATCATTAATTATCATCATGACCCTACTCCATTTGATTGTCGATTATGCAATGTTACGTTGTTACAATTCTGAGCTAACCGTTGCGAATGTTGTTGTCATACATTGCTTGGTTCTTAAAATTATTTTGCTCAACGTATTAGTCAATAATTTAACAACTGTGATTTATTTGAAATGATGTTAGTGCACAATTATTAATATCAATATATTGTGTTTATCACATCCCAATCCTTTGTATACCACTACCGGTTTCTGGCTGTTTGCGGTCATCAGGTGGAGGTCATCAGTAAGATTAAGTTCAGTGAGCCTTGAAACAGTGGTATAGTGGTAAAAGGTACACTTGTATGCCATTGTTGAGCGCCTTAGACGCCTTGAGTGCTTAACCAGAATCAGTTTGTGATTGTATTGCATTTGAACATCGTGGTTTCTTGTAAGAACCCTCTTCAACAGTGACATACAATTATCATTTTCATTATTATTTTATTAATATTGGTAGTAGTAGTAGTAGTGATGTTGGTGTTAGTGGTATTATGACAGTTAATCAGCGCATGTTGACCACTCACATTAATGGTCAAGAGAAATCGCTTCCTTATTTCCGACATCGGTTTTGAGAACGTGGTTGCTAGATAACACCCGACATATCATCGCATCTTGCCTACCCCACAACAACGAACAAAAATGAAGTAACTCTAGCTGTAGTGGACAAACTTTGGCAACACAGGAAATATCTGGATGCTTGATTCTCTTATCAGCAATGACTTCTCTTAGACTTTATGCTGCCTCACACGACTGCGTTCCAAACCCCTACAAACCTATCAAGTCCAATGTCATTAATTGATGGTTTCTTTAATTTAAAAAGTTTAGCAAACGAGTGTGAAGAAAATTAGTAAATGTTTTTAAATATTCGATTACCTTACAATGTAAACATTGGTGTCGACAATGTGAATACCGAAAAGGCTTGTAGAATTTTCATTATAAATAAGTAGTATGGCGAAAGGAATGAATGCTCGCACTAACTTACCTGAAATTTTATCTTATCTTCTTAGGATCTATCCGCTACTGTTGACCACATTTCCATGGACGTAATTCAATCAGAATGTTTGTTCCTAAAATGTTGTGCTCTCTGCGTCAATGAAAATAAAAGCTCGAATTGAAAAAGAAGGCGAATGATGCAAACGGGTTTTGTTAGACTTCGAAACGTTGTTTTCTGCTTGAACAATGATGCATGAACATTGTTAAATTGTGAACAACTCGTAACAGTGCTTGGTTCTAAATATAAAACTGCATTACTATAAACAAAAGCAAAGTACTAGAATATCCACAACGTCATGTTACACTACCGGAAATTTAAATGAAATCGTTAGGCTAATAAGAACTTCGAATGTCACATAAATTGTTTCCGTAAGCGTGTCATAGAATCAGATTTATTGTATGCTTTGTTTTGTTGGAATCTGCTAATGAATAGTCAGGTCTTTTAGTAGCAAAATGGTGGTAATTCAAAGTTTGTAATGGTCGAAAACGCAACAAGCTTAGCAATAAACATGGGATGGTAAAAATTGAAATTTAAGTGTGTAAGCAACACACGGAAGTAGATTAAGCAGTATATAAGTGAACACATTTTGAAAAACGTTATTCCCAGAATAGATTTCTGTAATGCCAGGCAAGGGCGCTAAACAAAAGCCTACACACATTTAGACGAATTATTCACAGTAAAACTCAACTCAACTCAACTCATGATTAACCGGACCTAAAAACTACTGACCTCGATATATTTTCCTTCATGTTTGCTACGTGACTTCTAAACTGTACTGCTGTACACGTTTTGGCTACCGCGATAACTCTTCATGTCCTGTGCGTTTTCTCCAAACTTTGTTGGACATAAATGTAGTAGTTTGTATAATACAAATTGGTGAACCAGACGTGACACACGAATCCTTTGTGTACTACAAATTGATTAGCCCTATATGCATGCATCCTTCGTGTATTTTTCCGGTACGTCAATTTTCCAAGGAATTAAATCGGTGTTCTTTTCCCACGTAATTGTTTACCTCGTAATATCGTGCGTTTTCGCATTGTTTTCTTCTATCGTGTTTGCGGTCAGAAATTTTCTTTCTTCTAATCTCGTTTATCATCTATTCAACGCTTCCTCGCATTATAAATTAATTCATAGTATTTGGAAGCTTCTGGAGAGACTTAATTGGAATTGGATCTGTTGCAATCAGCGTGGGTTTCTTAAAGTAAATTCATGCTTAGCACAACTCTTGTGTATTCTGAATGAGGTAATCAAGAGATTAGATGAATGCTAATGATTTGAATTTTTTCATTAGGAAGTTGTAATTTTTTAGACTCGGTAGACCTCAGATTTCTTGCAGCAAATATCGGTTTAATTGATATGGTTGATCCTCTACGAATCTGGATAATGAACTTCTTAAGCAAACAATACTTTCGCGTCAGGATAAGCAGTATGCCTTGACGGGAAGCGAGTGACTATAATGGTCTCCATCATGGGACAGTAATCTGACCGCTATTTTTCCTCAGTCTCATCGATGTTATGGCAGAGACGATCGATTGTCCATGTTATACTTTTCACTATAATATTAATTTTTGGAATCCCTGAATGAACAGAATTTTCTTGAGGTCGAAATATTCTGCACATGATTTACAACATTATATTTGACACTGAAATTTGAGAAATCCTATCTCTTGTCAAATAACGTTGCTAAGTTAGAGGTCTCTGGCCCAGATGGTATACCCGAAATTAAGGGGTTTTAAAGGATTGTGACATAGATATTCTGGTTTCGGCAGATTTCAAAGGAACTGATGCATTTGTAACAACTAAAAAACATGCTTAAAACGAACATTTTCGATTTCGATCTGCATTATTCGACAGGCACCGCAGGATTTCATAACGTTTTACAGATCAGCTATGAGACCGCATCTCAAGTAATTCGTTTAAGCTCGGTCACCGTATCTAGAAAAGTGTACTGTCGAGATTGAGAGAAGGTTTGATGACTTTCTTCCCTTCTCAATTAGAAAGCATCTGTGAGGGAGACTAATTAAATCCTTCAAAATTATGATGGGTTCCATTAATGTCTAACCAAAGTTTATGAATTCTCGTGCCAGGTGTAGATACTTGGTGTCACTGATTAAATAGTTAACATAAATTCAATGTGCCCCCAAGAGCACACTAATAATTCTCCTCAAGAATCGATGGCTGTCGTTTTTCTGTTTTATTTCCAGATGACGTTTCTACCAGGAGACATTCCGAAAACATCTTTGGAAATGAAGGGTACTCTTTTTGTGGCATGACGTCGAAATAAATCTGGACGCTCGAGTGCCAACTGATCTACATGCCAACCTGTACAATAGAAACTAAACTGTCCAAGAATCGAGAAAGATTGACAAGTTTTTCATTTTTTGTATCAATGACGGAATTGTCGAAAAAATGGATAATTAGGTTTTGATTTTTAAAAACTCAAGTCTAGGTCAAGCTAAGGATTAATGTCCAAAGAAATGTTGTAATAGCCATTGAAATAGTTATTCACAGGTATATGGGGACGAAGTTCGCGGTTCGAACGATTATATAAGGAGCACCACGAACGAATAACAACTTTTCTCCATCAAAGGCTCTCCCGGGTCCCTGTGAGTCATGCAACTTCTATATTCACAAAACCCACCACAAGTGGCCAACAGATTTCTGTAACGCGCCCTGTACTATTTCTGATTTTCATCGATGATTTGGCATCTCAATTGTCATGTCACGGTTATATGTTCGTGAATATCGTCAAATCTCTCGGATCCAGTGATTTTGGTGATGCGTTGAGTGACAAGACAAAGGAAATAAAAAGAATGGATTATTTATTTATTGATATATTCAAATGTCATAAGTTGTCTGCAGCAATAGACAAGATTACTTCGAATGCCAATAACCGTCTGATTAATTTCAACTGCGTTTAGAAGGAGTAATTATTTGGCTATATTAGCAACCTCGGAATTCAATATGTCATTGTAATATGTCAAAGCTTCACAACGGCTCAATGCAGTACTCTTCAGGGTTTACTCCATCCTGAAATGTAGAAGGCTCATAATGATTGATGCCTCAAATACGGCAAATATTGAGATTTATTTAGAATACTGCGTACAGACCTGAAATCCTTTTTCTCGGAAAAATATATCACTACCAGATGGCTACCAAAATGGTTAAGGTGTTAATAAGAATTCTACGGGGAACGTCCAATTTCTTCAGCCCTAGTGTCTAAGGTTAGACCTGGTATAAAAATTTAAATTCCTTAAAGGTTTGGTGGAAGAGAGTTGCCAAATTGTTTTTTTCTCCATCAATAAACCCTTTAAATTAAATGCATGGAATAAGCTCACGAAAACTCAGTCGTCTGAATCGTAAGTATAAATTATTGAGTGTAAGAGTAGTTAACCTAGAGAATAACCTGCCTCGACATCTAATTCTTCATACGAATTTCGACGCGAATGCACGAAAAACTGCTATGATGATACATACCCGTGATAGAGGGCAAGTGGGTAGTCCGTAGTTTAATCCGTCATCTCTCGAATTATTTTTGGCGAATAATTTTGTTCCCTGTCGTGTTTTACGCTATTTGAAGTTCCCAGAGCACAAAAATAATTATAATAGTTTGAGTGACGTATATACCATGCACCATACAGTCTGCTCTATATGCTGCACGGATCACGTGATTATTTCGGATGTCTAGATAGGCGCATACACGTAGCTGAGAGCTAACAATCGATTTATTCGAGGATGAATAATATCAAGCTCTTCCTATTCGTTATAGCTAAGTTAGTCTGGATAAGCTCAACATTGTGAACCTCATAGGCAATCTCTATGTTGTGTGTAGTTCAGTAAGTGCACATTGAGATGAGATCGCAGAAATGTTCGAGCGAAATACTCGACGTTGTAATTCCTGAAAATGCAGAAGAAATGTGTAGGCTATTTCTCATTTCGCAATTACAGCAGAGCTATCCTTTTTCCTCAATGTGAATGTTCACATTGATGTTAATTCGAAAGATTGTGCGTATCTGTAGTGTCGTTTCGGACTAGTATTGTCCTGCCCGGATATCTGATATATCAAAGCCTTTTTGCCTGCGTATCTCATATAATGTGGTATTACCCGATTCTTTCAGATGGTCTCGATTTTCACATAAATCTGGGTGTATGATTGGCTTTTAGCCACCTATATCCCTCTTCAACTTGAACTAAATGCGCAAGCTTATAAAGCGGAGACGTATGTTTAAAAAGACTGAGGCTGCCAAACATTGATGGGTACCCTGGTTGAAAATGGGTACTTTACCAGCGAATCGATCCCGAAGTATTTGTTGGTTTCTCCCAATGTGGTTCCACATATCGCCAACAAGGTCCAGGTTTTGCCAAGAAATTAGCGCAGGTGCTTTCTTTAAGGCAGCAAGCTCAATGTCTTGAAAACTCCAGGTATAATCTAATATTGTTGAAACGTCCGGTGGTTAGATGGTTAACATAAACCATAATTTAGTGTATATGAAAGCAATTTAATTCTCAGAATGTACTTATGATGAGTCAAATGTTTAAATTGTTTAATATGCTTAGGAACGTGTACCGCGGTTTCAATCAAATCGCACAATTTGTTATTGCAAGGTTATTATAAACGAACTTGCATATAATTACAATGGCTGTACAAGGGGTAATTCGCTAACGTGATTATTAAATTTATAAAGCCAGCTGCTACGAAACGAGAAGAATTTCGGAAATATCTGGAACGATCAGGGGTATTTGATGCACTAACCAAAGGTTAGTTTTAAAAATGATTAATTACTTTCAGTGCTCGTTGGTTTATTTGAGGAACCAGAGAAGCCTGATAATGCACTCAGGTAAGCTTTGACTTCGGTAATAATATTTTTGATGTCAATCACTCAGTGCGATTTTAAAATTTTCTGAATATTTACGTATTACCATCCTCTAAATTACGCGTTCAGCCTCTTAATAAGAGTATTTACCTCACACAAACATGCCGAGGATTGAAATCTCAATTGTAAGTTGTCGAATTTACGTCATGAAGAACGTAAACACGCACTAGCATCAAATCATTGACCTACATTTTAAGACGCCATTTCACATATGAGAAGCAATGTAGTCAAATATTAGGTCACCGAATGTTTGCTCTTAGCACTCAAATGGCACGTGACTAAAACCCAGCCGTGCCTCAGTATTTTCTCATTTGAGCACCAAGCAGAAAGGTGCCTTTTTGAGTTGGATTTCACACCTGTACGTTTTAAAAGTCCACTTTCCGTGCATTCTTAAAAATTTTTGGGGTAAAATCTTTGACGGCGCTTATATATTTCCATTTATTGAAGTTACTGATCAACTTGATTCTTATAGGCAGTCGTTCTTGCGATCACACATCAGTTAATCTATAGCGCACATAGTTAGATTTTAAAAAGACTATAAACAATCAACATTTGAAAAGTATTTCGCTGTTAATTCAAATCCTGACTTTCATTCCAAAATGAGCATAAGGTCTGCCAAGATCCAATTATTTTCCATTTGTGCTAAATTCTTACTGATTTCAATCATAGCAATTCGCTACTGGAACCTGCTTGCAACTCTTTGGTTGCAAACATCGATCCGTAGGTTTAAAACATTTAGCGGAAGTTCTTTGCAAAAAACATCATAGTACAGGAATCTTGTTTCAAATTAATGCAAAAGGACAATCACCATCATCAGAGAAAGCATGAAATGATAGTGAGTATGGTATGAAAGCACAAGCCAGATCCAGGCAAAGTGCCGCACAGTCAGAGACTGCGCGTGGGCTAAGATACTGTCAGGTTGCCCAGGCCTGGACAGATATGTTAAAAGAAATAGAAATGGTAGTGAGACTCCAGCGTGTTTCAGCATGCAGCTCACTACCGTTGGCCAATCAATTAAGCACGATGTTAGCCGTACAGCACAGAAATGCTGCACGATTGCACATCCGTAACGAAAGTTTAACTGCCATACAACAATGACAAAATGTAAAATCCTAAAGTAGGGGGAACGGATGAACTTAACTAAGTAGGGATACTATAGAAGAGTAAGCCCAAACAAACACGGATGGGGCGCCTACACCTCGAATGAAACATGCATTCAATCAAGATTTGTGAACGAGTAGAGCTATATGAGCACGACAGCTTATGATATCTGATCGCGGGGATCACAGCCTGTAGGAAGTGCTGCGCCAATTTTGTAAAGTTTACTTGTGAGGGTTTTTTAGCTGCCTATGAAACGTGGCGGTTTGATAACCACGAGATGTACGCCAATCTGCATTTGTCGTCGCACAATCGTCGCCGGAAGTCAGTGGTCCGGCATCCGTCAAACATGACCCAACCAGTTCAACCTATGATGGCACGGATGTGCAATCGTGCAGCATTTCTGTGCTGCACGGCTAACATCGTACTAAATTGATTGGTCAACGGTAGTGAGCTGCATGCCGAAACACGCTGGAGTCTTATTACCATTTTATTTCCCCTCATATCTGTCTAGGCCTGGGCAACCTGACAGTATCTTAGCCCGCGTGCAGTCTCTGAATATGCGGCACTTTGCCTGGATCAGGCTTGTGCTTTCATACCATACCATATGATGGTTGATTTGCTTCTCTATATCAACATTAGTACCGAAGAGCTTATTTCGGAGAGCATCGTTGCGTATGCGACAGAGTAGAAATCGGTGGTCAAGTACTTTGAGAGGCCGAACGTAAGGTTCAAGTTTAGCATCCGTACATTAATAAACCCTAACTGCCACTTTGTAGACTCTACAATTGAGTAACGAATACAGTCCCTTCTGAAACCAGAGGTGACTCAAATTGTGAAATGCTACGGTCGCCTTAAAAATGCGTGCCGAGGCCTCGTCATTTAAAGATGCATAATTACTGGCACAACTACCGAGATACGTGAAACGATCTACAATTTCAAGCGCCTGATTGCCAAATAATAAAGTGCTGTTGGATAAGTCAAAGTCCTGCAGCAGGACAGTGCAATCGGACATCCTTGTCGGAGGCCACTTGTGGTGGGGAATTTAAGTGAAAGGTCGTTGTAAACCCTAACGCATCCGGATGTATGAACATAAAGTGCACGCAGTGCGCTGACTTACTTTTTCGGAACTACTTTAACAGGACATTTTGATCGACTGAATCAAATGCTCCTTTGAAGTCTAAAAACATGGCTATTGACTGCTTTTGATAAGTGTGCCGCAGTTCTAAGATCTGTCGAAGAGTAAAAATGTGGTCGACAGCCTTTGTCAGGCCGGAAGTCAGCTTGCTGCTCTAGAGTCTGTGATTCCCTTTGCGATGTTAATCTTCGAAGACATATGGAGGATAATAATCTTGTAATGATGAGAGTGAGACTTTTCCCAAGGTGATTAGAGCAGGTTGCTCAGATGTGTAATCGTGCAGTATTTCGTGCTGTGCGGCTAACACCGTGCTAATTCGATTAGCCAGAGGTAGTGAGCTGCATGCTGAAACAAGCTGGAGTCTCACAACCATTTCCTGTTATTTTTCTTCCTCATATCTCTCTAGGCCTGGGCAACCCGACAGTATCTTAACCCACGTGCAGTCTCTGACTGTGCGGCACTTTGCCTCTATCAGGCTTGTGCTTTCATACATAGATACACATCGATGTGATAACTGAGTCACCCCAACTCAGAGGGACGGATTCTGCCAACCACACTTCATGGTGGAGATCGCCTAATGTATTGATTAAGGACTTGGCCACATTCCTTGAACAAAACAGGCGGTATGTCATCGGGACCAGCGGCCTTGACTCACTTCATGGATTCAATACATGCTTTAATTTCTAAATCACTAGGGGATCTACGCTAACAGGCAAAGGATCATGCTGCTTCAAATGAGGTAATAAATCTGTCGCAGGTGGCCAGCAGATTTGTTCTTCAATATGTTTGGCCCAGCGTATGAGTCGGCGATTCTTATTAGCGATAAGAGCGCCGTCTAATTCAGTGTTAGTTTCACTCAATCCTATGTTCGCAGGACCCGTCGGTCGAATAAGTTATTGCATCGAAAACAGGACGAAAATTTAGGAATCTTTTTGAATGTGAGAAATTTTGTCGAAAATCCATTGTAGACTAACGCAACTACATGTGTGACTATGAATTACACACTATTGGATAAAATATTTTTGCGCAACATCTTCGTCGACTTGCAAAGACTTTGGGCTAACAATCAGCATGAGCAAGACCAAAGTCCTTGGCCAAGGTATTGTATCGCCTCCAATCATCACTGTTTGAAACTGTCAGCTTGAACCAGTACATCATTTCACATATCTTGGCTCAACCATTGCGGATAACCTCTCGCTAGAGACGGAGATCGATAAGCGGATTGCCAGAGCAGCTGTCATTTTGTCCTGATTGAACTCTGGTGTTTGGGGTAACAGCAAGTTGACTTTTAAGACGAAGATGGTGGTATACAGCGCGTGCGTACTAAATGATTTAGTGTACAGCAGTGAAACCTGGACCACCCATGCAAGACACGAACGGAAGCTGAATGCTTTCCGTCTACGAAGCATCCGTCTTATGTTGAACATATTATGGATGGACAAAGTGACTAATGCTGAAGTGCTCTCAAAAGCTGGTTTACAGAGAATGTTCACCTTACTACGACAGCACCGCCGCAGGTGGCTTGGTCATGTCTATAGAATGGAAAATGATCGTATTCCGAATGATTTAGTCTATGGTGAGTTGCAATTAGAAAGTCGACCATTTGGCAGACTGCATTTTCGGTACAAAGACGTTTAAAAAAGAAATATGAAAGCTCTTGTTATTGAGCCGGCGAGCTGGGAAGAACTTGCTCTTGAGCGCTCACTTTGGAGGCGTTGTGTAAAGCGTCATCTGCAAACTGGGGATGATCAGATACAGCGATTAACTGCTGAACGCAGATTACACCGCTGGCTTGCAACTGACGCACAACGACCGAGTTCTGCCCATCAATGCAAGCGCTGCGGGAGATATTGGTCCTCCCGAATCGAACTGTTTAGTCATTCGAAAAGCTGTGGGACATGAAAATTCATGCGATTGTGATGTGCATCAAGTGTCGAGATCAACCGAAAGAGACCAACAGCAACATCTTTATAGAACTAGCATTAAAGAGTAAAACGCTCATTTTGAAACCAAAAAATAGCGATAATCAGCGCCCGATAAGTGCAACATTGTTGTAAGATCTATTTAATAGGAAATCATGTATTCGGTTTAGAAGCCAGTTGTTTTGCTCTCGGGTCTGCGATTCTTCACGCGCATTTATCTTTCGAATGCATATTGATGCCAACAATCTCGTAATGATGGAACCATGACATGGTTTTAGTAACAAGAGCAAGAACACAGCACTCTTATACTGAATATTGATACAATAACCGATTCTTTACGAACAAAGAACATGGTTTGCCATTCACGCATATTGAATAAGATTGCCTAGTGTAATGCAAAGGAATTTGAGTGCAATCATTTAGAGCAGTTTTGGGGGTAGTGTTTCACTTCTGACACAGAAGCTTCGTCAGACCAAGGGTGATAGTCAGGACAGGGAACATGATTAAGTAGCAGTCAACCCACCACCACTTATTTGACCTTACCGCATCCAGCAAATTATCAACGGTGTATCGATCTGCCTAAGCATGAACCACTTCGTATTTAATGAGCAATTATATAGACAAAAAGAAGGGTTGGCAATGGGTTCACCGATATCTCCAGTACTTGCGAACATGTATATGGAGCATTTCGAGAACAAAGCCCTTAACAATGAAGGGTTCAAGCCAAAATTATGGTGGCGCTATGTTGATGACACATTTGTTATCATCAAGCGAGACCAGTTAGAGGCCTTTTTTGAATATTTAAATGAAATAGACCCATGTATTACTGTCACAAAGGAAGTGGAATCCGACACAGGCACTCTTCCATTTTCAGACTGTTTAGCAAAAAAAGTAGACGGAAAAATAAAAACTTCTGTCTATCGGAAACCTATCGATACAGATGCTGTACTACGATACACTTCCGCTCATCCAAGACTGGTCTTCAGTTCCATAGCTTGTTCCATTTTCCACAAGATAGAACACTTGTGCAGCGACGAAAGGGAGCGAAAACAGGCGCACCGTGAAGCGAGCCAAAGGCTCATAGACCACGGTTATCCTGAAAGTTTTGTAAAACGCCAATTGATGAAGGTAAAATACCCATCCGCAACATCGGAGAAACATTGGCGGGATACAGTTTGCATACCGTATGTAAAATGCACATCTGAAGCGATACGTAGAATCTTGAACCAGGCGGCCATACGCGTAACTTATAAGAAAGGGAAAACTATCCGCTCGGTTCTGATGCACCTCAAGGATAAGACGCCTTTATCTATCGTTACGAACAGCATCTACAGAATCAACTGTAAGGACTGTTCGGGTGTTTACATAGGGCAGACTTCCAGGGAAATTCACACTAGAATCGAAGAACACCGAAAGCGTGTCCGGAGACAGCCCCGGGATGCGAGAGAATATCAATCCCTTATTCAGTGTTCCGCCTTGGTCGGAGCACGTTTTAGATACGGGCCACGCGTCGATCTAGAGCAATGTGGCAATATTGAGACGTCGGTATTAACCGTATATAGGGCCACGCCCTACTGTCGGGATAGCGGTCGAAATTGCCAGGACAAGGTCGACTGGCGGTCATAAGGTGGATGGGGCAGAAATCTCCACAATCTGGCGCTCAGCACTGATGCGAAAGTAAATAATTTTTATTCACCTTATATCTACTAGTTAATTAGATTTTTGTTTTTCTTCAAACAGCTTAACCTTAGCCCCGTTAGTTATGTACTTTTACGTATGTGGGCCGCTGTGTCAACTGACCTTGACCGTGTTCACTTGTATCAGATAGGCGTGGATACACACTGTGTGGAAAATCGGCCACTGATCCTGGTCATTCCCAAGAGACGTGACACAGCGTAGGCGTACTATATGCTGTTTAGCGGTAAGGTCAAATAAGTGGTGGTGGGTTGACTGCTACTTAATCATGTTCCCTTTCCTGACTATCACCCTTGGTCTGACGAAGCTTCTGTGTCAGAAGTGAAACGTTACCCAAAAACTACTCTAACCGATTGCACACAAATGTTTTTGCATTATGAATACACGATCGGTCCCAAACATATTCCAATCGATTGCTGACGCGATATTATTCTACCGGAGGTCATCCACTAAGACACCTACTTGATGTGTGTGGTGACAAAGTGACCGCGAACATACATAATCTCTTCACATTCCAATTTCCCGTATTGATTGCCGGCGGCATTTATTGCCGTGCCTGCTATATTTCTTTGAAATACCCTACCACATCTCTCCTTACCTGGCAATGATCAAAGCGACATTGGACTTATTAATGCAAAACAACTTCATTCGTGAGCCTTGCATTTGATATACTCTATTTCTTTTATACTATTATATTTTTCACCTTAATCCTGCGGTTCAGTTCAGTTGGCACGGGACTGTAAATGGCTGATAAGCCAATCGAGCGTCCATAATTTCTGTCGGTGGGAAGCTTCAAAGGAGCGCCCACAACTGCCACTTTTTTTGACTCTACCGCAATTTTGAATATAGTTACCGTGCTGAAAAGAAGCTTGTTAGGACCCGAATACAATACAATTAGATCATATTCAACCCCGTGATATGGATACAGTGGAGATTTATTGACATTTAGTGCAATATTCGAACGAGTAACTCCATTTCAATCAACAAGCGTCACTGTGAATTTTTTATCATTGATGAAAATTGGAATAAATGCAACTCATTAAATGAATAATCGCACTGAAATCACAGTAGACTCACACAGTGGACAAATAAAGCAATTTGATTTATCGCTGTTTTGAAGGTCACAAGTTCAAGTACGATGTAGCGGAAAGTTCAAGTTAAAGTTGCACATGGCTGAAGGTTGCTAAAAGCCAATCACGCGCCCAGATTTCCTTCGACGGAATGCGGTTGAGCACCCGGCACTTCGATATCCAGTATACAGTTCGTACTTGTTACACGTTCTTGTTTC
>JACCGJ010012609.1:0-14039 GCA_013407085.1 Atriophallophorus winterbourni
CGATATTCTTAAAAACTTTCAAGGTCGTCTATGCTGTAAAATTGTATTTGCTTAAATGTTAGTTGTCAGTTGTTGTCAGTTGTTCAAATCCAAAATACCTTCATACGGGTCGTTTATTTTATATCTGATTGGTCGCTTCTCGAAAACAATTATTTGATTGTCTAAGGTTATTATTGTAGGTCTAATACATCTCTCCGCATTGAAAGTTTTAATGTTGTGCCTAAGAATCCCCAAATTTCTCTTGGGCGATGCAGTAGCTTTACAGCAATGAAGAGAGCCTATTAGGTCACGCTGAATAATGAATCCCATATCAGTTTCGATCTCCACAGTCTGTAGTTGATGATTTCAGAAGGTATGATAAATAGCGATTTGCTTTTAAGAAGAAGAAAAATGGCTTTATTCGAGTACGCGAATTTTCAGCGATACAATTAATTCGACCACACGTAATAAAATGTACATTTAAAAAAATACATGTCAAATAAAGATGATCCCACTTCAGTTATTATACTGTCAGTTTCTTCCTCAAATCGAGAATAACTTTTGTACGATCAACCAAATATCGAGCCAGGTAAGGAATAAAAGAATTTTTGAATTTCTCAGTTCTTGCATACGGTACGATATGTTGATTACGCGTGGCTGGGAACGATCTGCAAGCCATAAGGACCTCATGCAGTGGGTGTGCATTATCAGACGATATGACTGACCAATCTGTCACATTCACGAAAGTGGCGTTCGACGATCATATCACGAATTAACTCGGTAGAGGAAGAGCTCAATCTTGAAATTAATTTGATTCCTCTTCTGATCATCAAAAAATCCTTTTCAAAAAGACCAGGAAAAATTATAGGGTAGTGCATGGCATTTGGAGGTTTAGAGTCGACCAGTTGTGAAGTAAATTGAGCTCTATGTGAAATCTATCATGGTCTTCTGTGGACTATTGACTTCGCCAAAACTTGATACCATCCCATAACATAAAAATGGTGAAGTGATTGTTGCGCCGATGTTATTGAATAAAATCAGAAACAAGCGTGAGCCAAGCACGGATCCTTGTGGGACCCTTGTCGATTTCCTCTGTCGCAATCGGTTATGGAGGCTCATGTAATCGTGCTGTTATTTCGCGTTCCCTTTGTGTGTCGATGTGCTGCACTACTGTTGGCCCAGCCCGTGTAGTCAGAGAGAACACAACTGTCACTGAACTCGTGTATTCACCGAATGCCAAGAGTATCACAGTTGAGCAAATGTGTGAATATCACAGTGAATAAAAATCACAATTGGAACTCACCATCGATCTTGATTGCTCGATTAATCGATAGTTCGTTCACTGTCTATACGACAGAGGATGTCCTCCTAACACCTCCCCCTTTAAGCTTGGTTGTCGTATGACTTCATTTTTGGATTCACTTGCAGAGGGTTACTGGAATACGTCTTCGATCGGCCCACCTTCTTGGTTTGCATTCCGCGGAATTAATTTGAGGCGGCTCTTCTTCCGCTGAATTTCCATCTTCTGGGGTCTTGAAAGTGGCGAAGACAGGATAGGGATCATTGAACACTGATCTCTTAAAATAGTTTGTACGGTAGTAATTTTCGTTATGTCCCTTTCTGTTGTAGTTCTGGCATCGGTGCTTCTTGAATGGGCAATAACGCGCAATATGCCATTCGTCACATTTGCAACACTGGGAAGGGAGCTTGGTGTCTTGATCGACACGATGATCATTCTGCCGGCTATTTTGGTGCTTGACGGCTAACACGACCGGCTCATTCTTGTTGGGGTTTTGTTCGACAGCGCAGTGTCACGCTTCAAATTTAGCAGTCTTTGGCATTCGGTTGTTATTGACGTCATGCTTATTTTCGGATTTTGATCGAGTAGTGACAGTAGTCTTGTGCGAATCTCTTGATCCTTCTCTGATTGCAGACCACATACTTTTCCTGCATAAGTTAAAAATTCATCGCAATCCTGCTTGATCAATTTCATGCAGTTATACCGTCTATTAAATAAAAAAGACTTCGCCAAAAATTTCTTTGAAAATTGATTGAAAAATATTTGAATCTCTTGAACCAAGATTCGAAGGTGAGACCGCTTTCTGGGTCGTAATTGAATTTGGGGATGCCGTTGATGATTGAATCCACCACTGGGTTTTGTACGTCAGTCTTCTTGTCTTGATAAATAACACTCAGATTTTTCAAATGTCTGCATCAAACGGGCTTGAGCTTCTTCGAGTTGGCGTTGCTGTTGCTAAAGTATTGATTTTACTTCTTCTGCTGCGATTGCCATTTCGAATAGCTTGATTCTTTTCTCCCCGTCGCCAAGTT
The DNA here is from genome assembly GCA_013407085.1 of Atriophallophorus winterbourni. NCBI lineage: Eukaryota > Metazoa > Platyhelminthes > Trematoda > Plagiorchiida > Microphallidae > Atriophallophorus > Atriophallophorus winterbourni. The sequence continues at coordinate 2,311 of JACCGJ010012609.1, forward strand.
GTTGTCTGTGCTGCACTACTGTTGGCCCAGCCCGTGTGGTCAGAGAGAACACAACTGTCACTGAACTCGTGTATTCACCGAGTGCCAACAGTATCACAGTTGAGCAAATGTGTGAATATCACCGTGAATAAAAATCACAATTGGAACTCACCATCGATCTTGATTGGTCGATTAATCGATATTTCGTTCACTGTCTATACGACAGGGTGCCCTCCTAACAGTTATGATCACTCAAATTTATCCCAGCAGCCGAATGATGGGACTGTTAGATCCATTGTATGATTCCAGGGTTTTCAACAAAACGATTTCTGCAAAAACTAACAATTCGTTCTGCACAGGACTGTAAGTTGCAGATAAATCAACCCGGAGTCCGAAATTTCTGTCAATGGAATACATCGGATGAGCGCCCAAAGCTACCAAAGTTGATTTTATATATGGTTGTCATAGCCGGGGGTGGCAGTGGGGATAAGCTCCCACTGTTTATAAAATGCTCCCATATGGCACGCGTCTCAACTAGCCTCTGACAACCAAGTCCAGCTTCTGGCCTGCACAGTGGCTCCCCGAGCCGGCGGAACTGCTTCTACCAACAGGAGAAGGGGCGAAGGCGAGTGACTGGCGCCTGAAAACCAGTTTGCTTCGGGCAGATGTAGCTCGTTATCCTGGGAAGGCATTTCATCTAAGGGAATGAAAACCCTGATTTTAAACCTCCGCTGCCTTGCGGGATACCCGATCGCGGGAAAGGTTTCGGGAGAAAACCCTGAGGAAAAACCTGAAACAGAGTCTGGTAGACCACCTCCTTCTGGCAACTCCCTGCTGCCTTGCAGGTCGCACTTGGCTGTGCAAAGGCTAGAGAAGCTGACTCGAACAAACGCCGAGTGGTGCTGGGGACGCCGCTTTGTACCCAAATCCCCAAGAGCCTTTGTTATGTTTGGAGGTGACCCTCCTAACAGCCTTCATTGAAGCCGACTCGTCCTCCAGGAGGAGATAGTCACACAAAAGTAAAAGTAAAGTAAGTCTCTTGATATCACCGGCGTGTGTCAGGTAAAGATACGTCGAGAGTTATCCGAACATTGGATCTTATAGCACGGATGTGCAATCGTGCAGTACTTTGTGCTGAGCGGTTAACACCGTGTTAAATTGATTGGCCAGAGGTAGTGAGCTGCATGCTGAAACAGGCTAGAGTCTCACTACCATTTCCTGTTCTTTCTTCCTCATCCCTGCCTAGCCCTGGGCAACCTGACAGTATCTCAACTCACGTGCAGTCTCTGAATGTGTGACACCTTGCCTGGATCGGGCTTGTGCTTTCATACCATACCATCTTATAGCCCCAATATTTATCCAACAGGTCTTGGATATAATGGCAATGGATGCATCTAAGTATAGGCTATTCTTTTCACCAAGCAAGTGTGAAGTGCTCCTTCAGTACTGGTCAAGTAAACTGCCAAATTTGGCTATAAATAATCAGGTTCAGGCAGTTCAACTACCTAGAATGTCTGGTGGTTGCTGATGACCGGATAGAGAAGGAAATTACGCCCAGATTTGCTAAGGCCAGACTGGCATTCACTGTATGTATGTATGATGTATGAATGCACAAGCCTGATCCATGCAAAGTGCCGCACAGTCAGAGACTGTACGTGGGCTAAGATACTGTCAGGTTGCCCAGGCCTAGACAGATATGAGGGAGAAATAGAAATGGTAGCGAGACTCCAGCGTATTTCAGCATGCAGCTCACTACCGTTGGCCAATCAATTTAGCACGATGTTAGCCGTGCAGCACAGAAATGCTGCACGATTGCACATCCGTGCAGCGATTGCACATCCGTGCAGGCATTCACTAAACTCAAGTGACTCTGGAAGAGACGTAATTTAAGCTTGGGTATCAAAGGAAGGGTATACTTCACCTCGGTAAGGACAGTATTGCTATACGGGAGTGAATGTTGGGCAGTTCGTGCAGAAGATGTTAGGAGATTGGAGGTCTTCGACGATTGTTTGCTAAGAATTGCTCACGTTCGATGGCAACATCACGTTTGCAACTCTGAGCTCAGGCGGCGCGTATTAGGAAACAACGGCACTAGCCTTCAGTTAGCCATTAACCGACGTCGTCGTCGCTGGTTGGGACACGTCCTGTGCATGAAACCTGAACGGTTACCACGCCGAGCGCTTTATGCGTCAGCTGGTACATACTGGAAAAAAGTGGCTGCTGGTCAGCTACTAACTTGGATAAGTGACTTGAAAAGGCTCATTTCTGTTTTAGCCAAGGTTAGACGGGCGCGCTTGCCTGGATGAGGTGCGAGAGAAGGTGAGAGTGTTTTGGAAAGAGTGCATCATCTCTATTCTCCTTGACATTTTTTGATCGGTCATAATCTATAATGAAAAAAAATCAAATCAAACAACGAAGTGTGTAAATAAACAAAAAATATTCACTTTTCTTGTTTTTTTGTCTGTCTTTTGGAGGACTTAGACAAACCACTGCAATCCTCGCCGTTGGATGCAAATGGATAGTGGTGGTATTTCGATACATCGCACCGATCTGCAGCATTAGATACCCGGTCTATCTGTATGGATTGTAAACATCTTGGTCGCCCTTTGGAGAAGTGTTCTTTTAGCTCTAGATAGGTGACAGAGGGTCCAGTTCTTGGGACCGCATTACATCTCAATTCATTAACATATTTCGGGATGAACTGTCGATTAATATATCGTACCCAGTGCAGTAAATCTTCATAATGATTTCATGCAAAGTGCTGTCATCTAACCGCTTGAAAATTTACGGAGAATTCACATCGATTAACCTGGGCAGTAGCGCATTCCACAGTTTAAAACTTATTGAAAACTTGAAACCTAGTTTTAGGTTGCGCTTTTGAAACCTTTACAACACGCATCATCATCATAGTCTCCTAATAATATCCTATCAATCAGCCACGCGTCGTAGCGCATATGCCGAGTACCAAGCGACATGGATTTGTGGCTTTCAATTCTATCTACGTGTGATATGAATTTTCATCTTCCTAGTCCACAGATGTGAAATACGCAGTTGTGTGCGATGGTGCAGTACTTTCATAGCGCTAACAGACTGCCGTGCTCAACTGATTTACCAATTGTACTGAGCTGCATGCGGGAACACAGTGCTGGATCTTTCCTTTATACCAGGCTAGTCCTGGGCATTCTGACAGTATCTTTGCCCACTTACTTTACTTTAGTACGACTATCTCCTCCTGTAGGATGAGTCGGCTTCATTGACGTCACGGATTGCAGCCGCCCACGCTCTGCGGTTAGAAGCGAGATCCACGCAGATTGTAAGCCAGATCCGGTCCCACGTGCGCCATCCGTAAACCGATCGTAGACCAAACAGCTCCACGTCCGATCTCACGGTGGCGAGCCAAGTCTTCATTTGTCCTCCGCTACGACAACGCCATTCTGCGCAGGGTGTCGGCGATAGTGTCATCGTGGTTAGTTCAGCGTCCGAGCGTCTCAGGATGTGGCCAAACCATTTCACTCGGGGTTGCCGCAATATCGAACTCAGGCGAGGGATATCAAAACAACGGTGGTGAACCTCGTCATTCGTTACCCGCTCATCCCATCGAACATTGAGGATGCGTCGGAGACACCAGTGGTCGAAAACCTCTAGTTTCCGCATATCCTCCACCCGCACAGGCCACGTCTCGCATCCATAAGTGTGAACTGGGCGAATCGCCGCTCTGTAGCATTCAGCACTTTCTACCGGTGTAATGCTGTTGATTGTATTGCTGCTGGTGAGACAGTCTTGGTAGCATGTTTTCGCGTTACACAGAAAGAAATCTCTAACAGCAAAATGAAAATCCTTTTCACCTGTCAAAATACTTGAACAACCGGTTCTGGGCATCCCATTGACATAAGTTTGGTAAAAAACTTACACATTGTAGGTTGTTGCAGACTGTAGAAAATACACTCTATTATTCCAAGTATCTTGGGTTTGACTTTTGCTTTATCCACCGCTTTTTCTTTTCAATGCTCAGTTCATCGTTTGCTTCCATTATTGTTAAGAAACGTTTTTATTTTATGTTTAATTTAGCCTCTTCTTCATTCCCTCCCCATTTAGATTCGTGATTTTTTCGGGCATCAATTTTTCCCGCGGAAATGGATGCTGAGCAATTTTTAGAATTGCAAAAACAAATGCGTCAGAACAATGAGGAGATTTCAGATTTTTTAAAAGACCTGGGTTCATGGAAATCGGACATTGAGCGCAAAGATGCCCAACTGCGTAACGAAGTTAAACAGAATGACAATCTCCCGGCCGTTCGTAATAGCCTTTTTAAGAAACATCGAAAAGTAATCGTTCGTTTTGTTCTTTATCGTTAGAAATCCAGACCAGTCCAACAACAATCCAACGGGAAGCAAACCAAGCGGATCAGTGGACATGATTACCGAGCGTGGGACAAATTTGATGTTGACAAGGCTTTAGCCGAATTAGATGAGAACGCGGAGGTGACAAATTCCTCACGTGGCGACGAGGAAACGAGCAGCGAGACGGATGAGGAGATGGAGAACAATCGCCGAATCGCCTTGGCCAAAGAGGCTCGTGATTTGGGCAACCTCAGATTCAAGGTTGGTTCAGCGTAAATATATGTACGATTTTCTCCCTTCTGTGTGCTCAAACGTCTGCTTTCGACTCGCCATCGGTACTGAGCTGTACGCTGAATTCTCACTACTATAGATACTACATACATGCATGCATGTTCTTAGAGTGTTTGCCTAATCTTGTATGTTAAGTGGAGTGACGAGGAAAGCTCGTTATGATGTGAAAGCCGCTAGTAACCTGTTCTGCTGATGTCTACTCGTTCACAAAACTTGATTGAATGCATGATCCATTCTAGGCGTAGGCACCTGATCACGGTTTGCTCGTGCTTACTTCTTTATAGATTCCGTCATTGTTTTAGTTTCATCCCTCTCAATCTTTTAGGATTTTATTATTTTTTATATTTGTATGGCATACGGAACTAACGGCATGCATTTTGATTCCAGGCGTAGGTGCCTCATTCCCGTGTGATGTGCCTAATTTTCTACAGATTCAGTAGCTTTTTAGGCCCTATTATTAGTATTTTATTATTATTATATTATTATATTTTGCCACTCTGAATCAGATAGAGTGCGGTGGCCGTTCAACATAAACAGTTAGATGTACAAAACGCGAGAAGGGGGGTACAAAGCGTTGTCATCGGCATTCGTTGAACTTAGGCATGATACTAACAGGTTTTGAGCTTTACCCTTTTAGGATTTTACTGTCGTGGTTGATGGCAGTTAGTACTCGGTTGCTTGCTACTGGTTCGCGGATGTGCATGTACAGCTTTCTGGTGCTTACGGCTAACATGTGCTAAATAGAATTGGGCCAACGTTAGTGAGCTGCTTTCTGAAACACGCTGGAGTCCCTCACTTCCATTTTTATTTCCCCCACTCATATCTGTCAGGCCTTGACAACTGACAGTAATCTTCGCCCACATGCAGTCCCCTGACTGTGCGGCACTTTGCCTGATGACAGGCGTGCGATTTTAAATCGGAATTCTGCATCCCTTTCGTTTCCTATCTACGTTTTGTTCAATACGTGACTGATGCGCTCTCATCCTTGTCCTGCTTTTGGTACGCATCTACTGTATCACAATCATTTGGGGGCCGCACACTTCAGATTTTCATCCCGCAAAATGGTATTCCAACTGGGCAAAATACATTTTGCTATCCACTTGTTTATCTCATGTTCCTACGAGAGGTTATCTTCGAGTGATATGTTGTGGTATGAAGCACAAGCCTTATCCAGCAAAGTTCCGCCATTCCGAGACTGCAACGTGGGCTGAGATACTATCAGGTGCCATGCCTAGTACGACTTAGAGAAAATAACGGAATGGATTAAGACTCTAGCTTGTTTCAGCATGCGCTCAGCTACTCTTGAACAAATCAGTGTTCCGCACGGTGTGTTTCGCCGCATAGCCCAAGGTACTGTTCGAGTGTGACAGCCGTGCACGTTATCCGCGATACTCCAACCGAGATTCTCAAAGTATCATACTGTTTCAAGCTAAGGCTATTTAAAACGATATTGAAGACGACACACTTACTCGACCCAGAAATTTAATCATATTTATGCTGATTGCTAACAGATGAAAAGCAATGCATTATTGACTAAAGCTACTTTAAGAGGTGAGCACTGATGGTTGCATCATTATCGGTAATTTCATGAATTTATACGCCTCGTATCATGGTTTGGGCTATGTAACGATTCAGATGGATCAAGTCGCCGTTGCTTCACATGCGAATGCCATTTCCTTGCCTGTTTTAGAAGTAGGGCGCAGAATTTCCGAACACCGCTGGTTTTAGTTCGACGCTTCGAATACTTTCTAAAGCTCTTGAAATGCAATCGTTAAAACAGACGGAACTGTTCACGCCAGCCTCTTGTCAGGTATTTTGTAAAGCATGTGCGCTAACTTAGCTGAAACGTTTTCTACATGGGAACAATCAACTTGCAATGGCACACGCAGTTTCCACTGTCCATGGGCGACTGGTTTCAGTCTCGCGGTTTAAACCTTCACGACAGATATGCTGCTGTGTTATCGCTACTGTCCCTTTCGACTCACTATGTTATTCCCTAGTTAAGCCGATGGCATCGCTGACCAGCTTTTTATACTAGTGTCCACTGTGTTGCTCTAACGTGTACATCGATGACTATATTTGAGTTTTTAGTTGGTACTTTAAAACTAACTTGTCTTTTGAACGATCTACGACCTGCGAATAACCTAAATGATTATCGATTCCGTTATTTCTTGACTAACTATGGTGTATAACTAAGGCAATAACACATTTCCACGGATGTTGTGTTACACACCCATCATGTTGGATTACAGGAAGGTAAGTTCCTGGAAGCGGTAGAACACTACACTTCGTCGGTGCGACTTACCCCGGAAGATCCGATTCCACTGACCAATCGCGCGTTAGCCAACTTGAAATTGGAACGCTATGCCTCGGCCGAGGCGGATTGCTCGGCTGCCCTCGTCTTGGACTGCAACTGTGTCAAAGCTTTGTTCCGGTACGTTTTAAATCTGTGATAGCATCTTGTTTTCATTAACTTTACTTTGTGCGACTATCTTCTCCTGAGGATGAGTCGGCTTCAATGAAGAGTCTTGGGAATTTGGGTACAAAGCGGAGTCCCTCGGCACTACACGTCATTTGTTCGAGTCAGCTTCTGTACTTACTTTACTTACTTTTGTGCGACTATCTCCTCCTGGAGGATGAATCGGCTTCGTTGACGTTACGGATTGCAGCCACCCATGCTCGGCGGTTAGAAGCGAGATCCGCGCAGATTGTAAGCCAGATCCGGTCCCACGTGCGCCATCCGTAAACCGATCGTAGGCCAAGCAGCTCCACGTCCGATCTCACGGTGGCGAGCCAAGTCTTCACTTGTCCTCCGCTACGACAACGCCATTCTGCGCAGGGTGTCGGCGATAGTGTCATCCTGGTTAGTTCAGCGTCCAAGCGTTTCCGGATGTGGCCAAACCATCTCAGTCGGTGTTGTCGCAATATCGAACTCAGGCGAGGGATATCAAAACAACGGTGGTGAACCTCGTCATTCGTTACTCGCTCATCCCATCGAACATTGAGGATGCGTGGGAGACACCAGTGGTCGAAAACCTCTAGTTTCCGCATATCCTCCACCCGTACAGGCTACGTCTCGCATCCATAAGTGAGAACTGGGCGAATCGCCGCTGTGTAAACGCGCAGATTTGTACGTCGGCTGATTTCTCTACGGCTAAATAGAACACAACGTAGTCGCGAAAACGCCGTGCGCACAGCGTGTGCACGGGTCGGTATTTCATCCCTGACTTGGCCTTACGGTAGCACACACGAACCAAGGTAACGAAAAGTGTTCACCATCTCCAAGTTCTCGCCACCAATCTTGAGAGGCAGATGAGGTCCAGTGGCGGTGGTAAAATACTTAGTTTTGCGCGTGTTGATTCGTAGCCCCAGCATATAAGCAAATGAGCTGAGGCGTTCCAGGGTCGTCTGAAGCGTTCCAGGATCATCCCCAAGATTACGATGTCGTCGGCATACTCCAAATCGGCAATCGAGTTTGTTAGGGCTTACTCTTCTATAGAATCCGTAGCTGTTTATGTTCCACCCTTCCCCACCTTTTAGTATTGTACTTTTTCATGGTTGTGTGGCAGTTAAGCATTCGGTACAGCTACCGGTGTGATGCTGTCTCTGATGATGTTTATGATTCAGCTCGTTACGAAGGAAACCTTGTTATGCTGTTTGATAGTGAAAGCCGCAAAGAAGTCGTCATGCTTATGTCGCTCTTCACAACACTTGCTTGAATTCATGTTTACTCGTAGTGTAGGCATCTCATCCCAGCGTATCTGTACCGAATCTTCTGCAGGTTTAGTAGCGTCTCATGTTCGATCCTTTTAAGATGTCATGGTTGTGTGGCTCGGTACTTGTTGCCGGTGTAATGCTGTCCATGATGATGCTGATTTATCGATTTTTTACTGATGCCAAAACGGGTTTCGAATCCCTCTGCGGTTGCACATTTCGGGAGGTCACCAGCAGCGTCCCTCAAAGTTCAGTGCTCGGGCCTATCCGTTTCTTGTTAAATGCTAGAAATATGCTACGCTTCGTTTATTTATTCATCAACCTTGTTATTGCGATACCTATTTGACATCAGTCGTCATCATCATCTTCATGAACAACGTCAAACCGGTAGCAAGTACCGAATTTTCGTAACCGCCAAGCAACTGTTAATGCTAATCTTCAAGCCCACCCTCCGATACTTTGATGACAATCTTTTTTCTGAGAATATTTTGTTTTCAACCTATTCTGTCTTCCTTTCACTCATAATTGGAACATTCTTTACCTTCTCCACCTGCCTGCTTTCCAGACGAGCATTGGCTCGTAAACACTTGGACAAACTATCCGACGCGGTGGTTGATTTACAATCCGTCCTTCGATTAGATCCTTCGAACAAAACCGCTCGGAACGAGCTCTTACAGCTAACCGGTTCTTCTCCCGAGCTCCCCAAGGCTTCCGCTGATGGTGACTCTGCCATTCGGACAGATACTTCGCGAAAATTCAGACGTATTCCCATCGTAGAAGTCGGTGAAACCAAAGAACGAGCACCAACTGCGACGCACACCACATCTTCCACGCGAACAGCTACCCCCACCCCGATTGTAAGCTTGAACCCTGATGGTCCTTCGAATTGGTTCCAGTTGGAGCGGGAACTTAGAGAACTGAGCAATGCGAAACAATCCATCACCAATTACCTATGCTCCATCTCTCCACACCGTTACGCGGAAGTCATCGGGAACAATTTGGATACTGCGTTCCTGGTGAAAATGTTCCATGCGCTCAGTGCGTGTGAACTGAGCCGTGACGAGATCCTGTGCAGACTGGACAGGCTTTCCGCCTTACCCCGATTCGATGTTGCTTGGATGATGGTCGACGATTCAGATCGTCAGGTTGCCATGGATGTGCTGACCAGGATCGGGGCGAACAGTGTTGTTCGGGAACGATTTTCGTGATTGCTTTGATTAGTTTCTCTTTTTGATCCGTTATTGTTTCATGTCCAGAAAATATATGGCTTCTATTGTATACAAAGTCGACTTGTGAACTTTAACCTTCCTGTTGTGGATTCTCTTCAACCAGCTGTGAAGGTACATGAACTTAAAATGTTATGATTTGCTTTTTTGTGACTCAAAATCGAGTTCCGTGGTAGTCTTGAAGTAGACATCTTCTTGGAGTGTGATTGGTCTCGTAGGCGGTCAAGTGAAGTGGAGAGGTATGGCAGGAAAGCACAAGCCTGATCCAGGCAAAATGCCGCACAGTCAGAGACTGCACGTGGGCGAAGATACTGTCAGGTTGGTCAGGCCTAGACAGATATGAGGGGGGGAAATAGAAATGTTAGTGAGGCTCCAGCGTGTTTCAGCATGCAGCTCACTACCTGTTGCCAATTAATAGAGCACGGTGTTAGCTGCACAGCACAACGTACTGCATGATTGCATATCCGTGCCCAAGTGAAGTGGAAAGGAAAGCAGTACATGGCAGTAAAAGCCGCACTTGTGCTGATGACGCTCTACTCGTTCACGAAACTTTCTTGAATGGATTTTCCAAGTGCCGGTACCTCATACCAGTCTGTGTGTCTAATCTCCCGCAAGTTCAGTATGTATGTATGTATGTATGAAAGCACAAGCCTGATCCAGACAAAGTGCCGCACAGTCAAACACTGCACATGGGCTAAGATACTGTCAGGTTGCCCAGGCCTAGACAGGTTCAGTAGCTTTTTAGGTCTCACCTTTCCCCATCTCTTTAGGATTTTAACTCATGGTTGTATGACAGTTGAACACTCTGTACCTGCTACCGTTGTAATGCTTTGTATGATGATGATGTTATGTTTTGGAAGGGCTTTTCACACCCGATAGTTAGCATTTCAAGCTAATTTCGGCGGTAGGCCTTCCCATTCCAACAAATCCGGTCATTCGCTATGCAACAGAGGTTTTCCTTCACGCCCTGGCGGTGCACCTTATAAGAATAAGAAGAAATTGGTTTTATTCGTGTGCACGATTTTTCAGCAATATCTGTCTAGACCTGCGAAACCAGACAGCATCATTTTAGCACATGTGCGGTCTATGACTGCGACGCATTGTCTGAATCACGCTTGTGTGGTATGCTCAGAACTTTATGTAGTCTATCTACCTCTCCGCCAACATGATCATCACACACGCACACCAACATCGTAGTGTCACCAATGTGATTAGTGGATATGCGCCTCGCTTCCTGTTTGACGAAATATCCTCCAATTAATCTTTAAAAGTCAGTGTCCAAATAAAAAACGATCTGTCCTAGGTATGAGGATACTATCTGTCTTTGTATATACTAATCTACATTTTGTTTAATCAATAAAGCCACCATTGCTGCTAGAAAAGTGACTCAAGCCTCACTCGAGTACCGTATCATAGTATGTATTTCTGAACTCACAAACCTGACCCAGGGAGCGTGGCATATAGTTATAGGCCAAGAAACTATCAGGTTTTTACAGTCAACTTGCGGTTATCTCAAACACGAGAGTTCAATTGGGACAAAATGAAAGCTGTTATACCAATCCGCTTATCAATCTCCGTGTCTAGCGAGAGGTTATCCGCAATGGTAAAACCAAGATATGTGAAATGATGTACTGGTTCAAGCTGACAGTTTTCAGTATTTATGAGAGGAGGCGATGCAATCCCTGGGCGAATGACTTTGGTCTTGCTCATGCTGATTGTTAGCCCAACGACGAAAAACAGTCCATTAGCGGCTGGGGGTGTTCTCAGGAGGGAGCAATAAAGGCTATATATCGTCGGCAAACAGCTGGTCACGGATTAGCGCATCCCGTACCTTGGTTTGTGCTCTCAAACTGTTCAGGTTGTAAAGCGTGCCATGTCTTCGCTTGGCATACGTTGTTCCCGACATTTTTATTGAAGTTGTCTGAGGGAGAAGATCATGTCAACGGTTGATCGTTCCTTGCGAAGCCACATTGAGATTCGGAGTAAATTCTATCAGCTTAAACTTGTAGCCGGATCTGTGGGACTTTAGCAAAGAATTTGCCTACGACATTCAGAACGGAGATTCCTCTGTAATTTTTGCAGTCGCCTCTATCACCCTTATTCTTAAATAGCGTGATGATATTCGTGTCTCGCATCTTTTGTGAGACACTCCTGTCAGCACTGGTGAAGCAAATGGTGA
>JACCGJ010012610.1:0-15971 GCA_013407085.1 Atriophallophorus winterbourni
TTTTGTTTACGGTTTGGGTTTATCCCAATCTAAAAATGTATGGGCACCTTTGGTTGAACAGGTTGCCCATACTAAAGTTATTCAACAGTGGCACGTAAGCGGAACTTTTACGCTGCATGTAATTCTGTAAATATGTTAAAATGCCATCCATTTAAGATTCATTCGCACAAAATTACAGTGTATATTGATTGTTATCCACTATCAGATTACGAATAAATTTAAATTGCACCAGTTTGTTTGGATTTTCTCTGAGTTAAAATTCCACGAAAAATTGATTACTATTGGTTTTCCTTATAGACTAATCAAGGCTGATTGACTTATTCACTCTTAATAATATCCAAAGAATGTTTTCCAAAAATAATTTGGATAAAATTCCCTACGAACTAAATGTGAGTTATCTTTTGAAACATTTTCGTTCGATCGATAACTTTTCAGGTGATGACAAATTATTTCAAATACATCTATTTTTCACTTAGGTAACGCACCAACACACTGACGACGATCAAACTTCTCAGTATATTCCGAGCGGCACATTTCTGCAAAAATATCGATAATACGATTTAAACAGGATAAAATAACCCGTATATAGCAAAGTAGTTTTACACCAAAATATTGTTCCTCTTTGTTACGATGGATTATTAGCGGTTACAGAATGACAACTATCATCAGAAAACAGGGCTGCATGGAAGCTGTTGGATGAAGTAAGACATTAGAATTCGACAATAATATTTGTCTACAAGCGGTGTGGTTTTATATAATAGCATATCATTAATTTACATAAGATCTTTTTCTTCAAATAAACACAACCATGTAGTTGGAAGTCGCAATTTTCACGTGTAACAGTCAGGATATGATTGTCTTGATTGAATCCAGTAGCTCCATTCTGAAAAACTTGTGAATTATACGGATAAACATTTGATATAATACTCAATTCTATTAGCTTTTAATGGCACACAGATCCTACATTAGTTTCTCGAAGTGTGTACCCGAATAGCGTCACTACACAAGTTGTTGTACCGAAATTTCTGTTCTCTTATGTTTTATTTGAAACCATTTTAACTTCTGGCTTTCAACACGTGACTATCGATTTTCTACGTCTCGGACAATCGTTATCGATCGAAATTCAAACTGTACCCCCGACTGACTAAATTGAATAAAAATCAGTTGATGTATGACGTATCACCTGATGGGGTGACAAATCAAAGTAGCAGCCTTCAACCGATCTACTGCATGTTCACTAAACGTGGAGGGGTTCTACTGGAGACTAATGTATATACTAAGGAGATAAACGTTTTCTATAGATGATATTTTACTAGGTAATATTTCATATTACAAAGTATAGAGAATATAAATTCTCCAAAACTCGTTCGTGCTTTCCTTGTTTGTCAGATGTAACAAAAACTTATGATTGTCATTTTCACAAAACAATTACCATTTAAAAAGCCACTGCAAGCTTAAACTAGAATATATATTTTTAGATGCAGCAGTCTCAATTATTATACAAATACGATTATGCAAGTTACGGTTGGCACGGTAAGAGACCTTTTGTCTTACGAAAATAGCGAACTTACTTTCACAATCATCTGAAATAATAGAGAAAATGATACGTTTAACAAACCGCTAAATCGATGGATCAATTACAGTTCGAATTTTGAATTTTCCGCTTACCAAGTATACCGCTACCACCTAAAAGGTAGCAAAAAAGTTTATTTCGAGATAACAATTTTATGGAACGGAAAGTTCTAAAACCGCAATTTCGGACATTAAAAACCACATCGGATATAAGTGAAATTACTAAGCAGACTTTTTATATGCCTTTTACAATTAAGAAAATAATATTAAAATAATGATTAAAAATAGTATAAAATATGTTAGAAAAGGTCGAATTACTATCAGCCAAATGTTTTCAAAAGGAAGCAACTTTTTTACAATGAAACAGTAGTATAGTGATAAACAAAGGTATAATTGTACACCTCTGTTCTTACAAAGAACCACGATGTTCGAATACAGAATCACAAAGTTATTCTTGGTCAAGCACTCAAGGCGCATTAAATCGACCGATATAGGTTGGTGCTCACCTTACGATGTCTTACACACCACTACCTCTTTCTGGCTGTTTGCCGTGATAAGATAAAGGGAGTAAGATCAGATTCAGTGAGACTTAAAAATTTGTATAACGCTAAACCAAGGTATCCTTGTATGCCACTGCTAAATAGGTATCTTAAACAGAACCATAATGTATAAAAACCGAATCGCCGTTAGACGGCGAGAGACTACACCAAGTCCGTTACAAACACCAGACAACTGTGAGGCTGAAACATTAGTGGAGTCAAACCCTGAAGAGGAAAGTGCAAGCCAAATTCGTCGGCCTGATCGTCGGCGCAGGTCAGTCGAGGGTATCAAGCGCGACTTGTTTAAGGCGTCCGTTACAATCACTTTCCACGGGCACGAAGTATATATTAGCTGACCAATCAGAATCCGTTCAATGGGCACAAATCAGAATGCGTTTATTTTTAAGCCAATCATGGCATCTGGCCGTCCCACTAACATCACGTGATGACGCTCATTGGCCCGCGGACATGTATCGATTTGTGTGTGTGTGTGTGTGTGCACATCATGTGCGTTTTGCAATGATGACCCACATTTACGTTTGACAACGAGTCTAGCAGACCGAGAAGGCTGCGCGTACCCAATACATATTCCTGTGACTATCTGGTTATAACAACCAAGTGATCTTATTTGACGAACACAAACAAACAGAAACCGGTTGTGGTGTTAAAATGAGTTAGATGAGAGCACCACACTATGTCGGTCATTTATAAGCATCTTAATTTATTCACCAGGACTCATTCTGCATTTAGACAGTGTGAATCGGTGTAAGAAGCATATATAACGGTGGCACTGAAGTATAAATATTTTTATTTTTTATTTTTATTTTTTAATTATTATTTTATTTTATTTTCACACCCTATCGAAATCTTGTCCTTTTAATGATGAATTAATGAACATAGTAAAATCTCAGTTTCCTGGTTGAAATCCGTATGGAAAGCAAAACAGAGTTTACAAAATACAACAATTTCATTACAATACTAAAATTTAGTTGGGAAAAATAGTTGAAAATTTTAAAATGCAGAATGATTACCTGTGATATTATGGCCTATGATTAAACAGAAAACATTGATATTTTTCTCTACGAAGGACAAATTTATCTAAACTTTCATTACGTGTCTATTCAAATTTGAAATGCATTTTTACTTGTTTAAATCCTGCAAACACACCGAGCTAAACTGGATTATTTCACATCAAGAAATAAATCCTCAAACTTCAATAACAATTTTGAGAATCCCGTCAGCAGAAATGGTCAGTATTAAAATAAGATTTAACATGAATAATCACATGATAACATTCAATGAGATGCTCGAGCCCCTTGCGGTACTTTACAAAATTGGTGATATCTCTACACAATAGCTGGCAGTCCTTATAATAATTCAACATCTAGATATGATTAAAACTTAATCCGATTTGCGAATGTTTGTTCGGATGGTACATGAGAAGCTTTACAAATAACCATGATATGATGTATGCGTTAATTTTCGACCAGATATGACACAATGAGGGGTACAAACAATGAAAATTTGATTTTCTTTAAAGTTGTTTTGAAAACAAAATACTCACATGATTGTGCTGAAAAAGTACGTTTTCGTTACAACCAAATGTTTAAAGTACAAATGATCGAATTGAGAGATTTATTAAAATTCAAAAATGCTTCCGTAATTGGATCAACAAATATGTCTTATATTGCATCTCGTAATCTCACTCAACACCAAGAAACCTATAACCCAATGCAATGTTTCTTGTAGAGAATCGTTGCTGGAGACAAAAATAGGGTCTCCATGAGAGTATGAATCATATGCCTTGGATCCAGAAAGACTTGTATCCACTAAAGATAATGATGTGCGTATATATGATATATATATATATTGCTTGAAACCGTCGACAATTGATTGTGGCTGATTTTGAAATAAATCCTGAATTTTTTTTAGAACTTACTAAATAGCGTAAAATGTGAGCAAACCAAGTCCCTAACCGATGATAACAAACAGCACGAAACCGGGCGTTGAAGATATGTATATAGTTTATAGTGATGTATTCAAATGTTCATCTCTGTACAATTATCTTAAAATAATCCTCGATATTTACGAAAAATTGGGAAAGAAATGATTTTTTGCGGTTTAATTCGAAGTAATCAATAAAATGTTCAATTTTATTGATCGAAACTTACCATCACCGAGTGGTTTGTCTTCTGTAATCAGCGGAAAGTAAAATTCAAAGAAATCAAATATAGAACCAATATCCTTGATGTCAAATCTTATTTTCTGCATTATTTATCATAATGTCATGAAATGTGTCGTCTAATACCTGAGATTTCGGGTATAAATGACAGTTGAATTAAACATTATTAACAGTTCTATGGATTCTCTCAGAGCTGCCTACGGAAGCTTGAATGTTGCTCGTATGTTCCAAAAATAAGTTATTAATTATACATCAACATAGTGCTTCTGATTAATTCTTTGAGATTACCTTTTCATTATAAGAAACTCTTTAACGATTCAGGGATTAGGCTATAAAAATTATTTTGTTCAACAAGGCGGGTGATGTATAAGACAGTTTGACCATAGCCATTAAAATTGACTCAAATTTCTTTGGTAGTTGCTGCTGATGTACAAATGTACTTAAATACACACATCTTTTAAACTCACGTTTTAACTTCTTTAAAATATCTACAATAAATGTTAAACAAGATATCGGTCAGACTTTGATAATACATATTTCAGGCGTTACACAAAAATTATTTAAAATACTCGCTAGAAGCAACAGTAGTGTAATTGTTTAAATCTGTTTTAAGTTAATTGAATGAACGTCTGACTGAACTATGAGAAACTATTTCAAATATTTATATTCAAATATATTTCAAACACTCGACCTGATCAAAATATATCATGAGCCACATACCTACACTCATGTTTTAGCCCGTGTCGATAAAATGACAGTAAACCTTTTCAAACACCTTTTACTTGTCCATATAATGTCATGCAACACAAGCCAAAGTATTGTATCGCAATGGAATAATTGATTTGAGCAGTATTGATCGACTTGAGCCCGCTATCCAATGTTGATCTTCATCCTTTAGAGCCATACTCTATTTTGCTTAACAGTATGTCGACCCCAGGACATGTAAATATATATTGGAAAAGAACAGCAAAATATGTTGAATGTGATTACTTACTTGCTATTTTTTCAAGTAAACCTAACACAAAATATTAAATTCAATTTTATTAATAGATAGCAATTTTATATCATGCGATAGTGATCACGTGATGTTTAGGATGATATCACTAACCACTAGACTCTATGTGAGATTGATAGAAAAGTTGGTTGACAATGGAATGTTTTTTTAAGCGGACACGATAAGAAAATATCTGGATAAAAGCTGGGTGTTGTGTTCAAACGAGGTAAAACTTGAATGCTACTGTTGCATAGGTTTCGTACAACGAACCACAATGTTCAAACACAGAGTCACAAAGTGATTCGTGGTCAAGCACTCAAGGCGCTTATGGATGACCAAAGTGATGTGTTGCTCACATCCCCCGAAATTGTTGTGTTCGTTTACAAATTAAACACAGTTATTTCCAACTCGCATTCATGGATCTTCTACGAAACGTTCTTTATCGTCTTACATTTTGGTATTTACTGACTGAAATATTACGTGGATATTAGCAGTTCCCTAATTGTGTTGTATTTAAACTGCGTTATATGTTACAATATGTTTACGGAGCTGCTTTATTATTCTATTGTATATTGGTACATCGAGGCGATACAATAGTTAGAATGATTCATGTTTGCACCTATTTCCCTTGCGAAGAAAATGTATTTAAGACCCTGAGTCTAACTTCATCTACGATTGTGGGAGGTGGCCGGTCACTTAATCGCCAAACACTTAGTCACCGACACTTAATCCCCAGGCATTTAACTCCCAGACATTTAATCACCAAGTTACATCATGCACAGTCAATTAATCTTCAGTCAATTAATCCCTGTGATTGAAAAGCTTAATCGTGTCAACCTTATCCAAAATTGCTTAAAAGTACCCGTCTTGCTAACCGTCTCTTCAATGTCTCGAAGACATGCTGATATGGAACCTACTGTCTTTATTGATGAAAGTCAAACACAGGCGGAGGGTTTTAATGGGTAATCGAATATATGCTAATCAGGGTTTTTGTAGAACAAACTGCTCGTTGGCTTTCATTCCCATCAATGACACCCACACACTACAACCGGTTTTGTACTGTTTGTACCCATCAGGTAGGGACAGTAAGATCAGGATCCGCATGCGATTGAAACAGTGTAGGAATGGTAACAAATGAGCGCTTGTATGCCATTGTTGTATAAGTATTGTACGACCAACCTGCTCAATCACATGTGTGCAAACACATGTTTCATGTGGTAAGACCCATAACCATGAAACAAAATATTCTTTTGCATGCTTTTCCGTCACACACCTTACGACCGATTTAGTGTTATTTGTACTCTTTAGGTAGGAAAAGGAAGATCACGATCCCCATGCGCTTGAAACAGTGGAAGAATGGTAAACAAGGAGCGCTTGTATGCCACTGTTGGATAAGGTTGGCACTACCAACCTGTTAAAACTATAAATGTTATTTGAATGGAAGAAGTTTTCCAATTTATCTATAAAAATTAATTTATTCGGATTCTAAAAAATACATCAGCGTTATACTTCATCGTAAATTTCGATCGTTATCTACGTTTGTTTGCTTTATGATGATTAGTATTACGCAGTATTTAAATAGAAAATATCTGTATACGCGTCGTGGATGAGTAATAATAAATGTATCTTTGGTATTTTTCGAATAATATTCACGGAATTACTTACCGTTGCCATTGCTAGATGTGGCTGTTGGTGGCAGAAATTATAATTTAATGTCATAGAAAAACGACATCATGAGAATTCACAGCTCAACTTTGATGGCCGCAGATTAAGTTGGGCAATCAGATTGTGGCCAAGAGAAAATATATTAAAAATGATTTCAATTCATTGCTTCCAATCGAAAAGTTTACGTTTGCGCGGTAGAATTGCGTAATGCTTAAAGATTTTATCAACTAGCCACAACTTTACTCGATAAAATTGCAAAACTGGTTTACAAATAAAATATACCCACATTCATCTTTGTCCGTTTCTGTAAACAATTGAACAACAAAAATATTTTTATGGTGTCACAATAAAAAATTTAGTCTGGTGTAAGTTTCATAAATTATATTAAAAAATATAATCATTCCAAGTTTCAAACCAAAATTAACCATCTTGCTGATATTGGCATGTTGAAAAATATTCTAAACAGTTACCGGTGCTATATTGCACCAGCTGTCGGACTTAAATTAGTCCCCACGTAAAAGCTAAATTAAATTTGCAAATGAGGATTTATCCTCGAATTATCCCAAATTATCGGGTTTAGCACGAAGTCAGATCGGCGTTTGAATGTCAGGTCACGGATACGCATAACTGATGAGCGGCAATAACCGTGAACTTGGTCGTATGCCTACGTCCTGCTTTTCGAACGTCATATACTACTTATTAATAAAGATCTGGCTTTAAACAAGCAGAACGTTTGCCCGCAGTTCGCATTTGATTGGTAGATACAGTACATACTACCGTGAAACAGTAGAGCAATGATTCACAAGTTTTGAACTCATAGGTCATTCGTAGATGAGTCTGGTACGACGTAACGCTTTATTAACTTGTATACACACACTTTACTTTTCACTTTTTTACTACTATCTCCTTCTGGAGAATGAGTCGGCTTCGTACGAAGAGTCTTGGGAGTTTATGTACAACGCGGCGTCTTCAGCATTAATTTGCGTTTGTTCGAGTCAGCTTCTCTAGCCTTTAGACAACTAAGTGCGACCTGCAAAGCAGCAGGGAGTTGCCAGAAAGAGGTGGTGTGCACCAACTAACCGTCTAGGAGATTCTGCTCCAGATTTTTCCTCAGGGTTTCCTCCCGAAGCGTTTTCCGCGAACGGGTATCCCGCTAAACAGCGTAGGTTTAATTTCTGGGTTTTCCTTCCTCTAGATAAAATGCCCTCCTAGGTCAACGATCTCCATCTGCCTGAGGCAAACAAGCGCCAGTCACTCGCCCTCGACCCTTCTCCTGTTGGTCGAAGCAGTCCCGTCGGGCTCGGGGAGCCACTCATGCAGGCCAGAAGCTGGAATTGGTTGTCAGAGGTATTTGAGATTGGCGAAACCCTCGTCCAAAAATATTCGTATTTGCTTACGTTTCAATCACACAAACCCAAAGACGAGTTATATGGTATTTTCCTCATAGGATAATATCAGTCACCTTTAAACACTGTAATGTAATCCAAAAATGGTCAAAAATCGGGATCCACATAACAACTTGAAACATTACAGAAATGATATACAACGTGTGTTCTTCTAAGATATTGTTGGATGAAACTGGCAAGGCCAAACGATTTATTCACTTGTGCTTATACAAGTAAAACCCTTGCCTAATTATGCTGTATTTGCATGCATTTTAATCACGCAAACCCAACGACCTGTTAGCATAAATCAGTCAAGGTCAGCCGGTATTGAACAATGCAATGTAATTCGAAATCGGTCAAACGACCTCAATGTGTTTAACCGAAAAGCAACAAATCGAAGGATTCTTGAGATACACGCGCTTTGAGGAAATGAGGTTTCGCGGGAACTGTTAGGAGGGCATCCCCAGTCGTATAGACAGTGAACGAACTATCAATTAATCGACCAATCAAGATCGTTGGTGAGTTCTAATTGTGATTTTTATTCATTGTGATATTCACACAACTGCTCAATTGTGATACTCTTGGCATTCGGTAAATAGACGAGTTGAGTGACGGTTGTGTTCTCTTTGACCACACGGGCTGGGCCAACAATAGTGCAGTAACAGACATAACACGAACAAGATTGTCTGTATGAGGTGGTGTGATTCAAAATGGGTTAGTTAAATTAATTTTCTCTTCTGTTGTGAGATATGGGGGTAAACGATATTCACGTTAACGAGTTCCTCCTCAAGTATGAATCGGGAAGCCCTCGAGAAGTGGATGCGTTAGAGGGGGTTGGGACATTTGAATGTGTTTTGCTCTAAGGTACTAGGCCATAAAATTGATTAGGCGAGTTCATCGTGATTACCATTAACCAATTATCACATCATTCTTTGTAAATTATTGTAAATACTAATGCACGTTCGTCATTACAAGTTGGTTGATACGTTTGGATTGTCCTGACAGAATCACATATTTCTTTGTTTTCATTCTAGCGAAACATACATTTAAAATACCAAATTTTGAATGTGTTATTCATAATCAAATTATCAAAATTAGTATGAGTAATAATTTTAAAATCGTAGATGTAACATTTTCCATACTTACTCTTCAAGTTTTTCAAGAAGTCTATAAACGTGATGATAACGAAATAGTATGCTGAGTTTTAAGCTAGTTTGTAAGGCATATCATTAAGAAAAACTATTTTAAGCTTAAATGTTGTGCATTTGATATCTTCGACATGTATATTCAGCCACATTTACCTGATGAATAATCCATTCACTCAAAAACATTACTTCGGTCATCCATAAGCGCCTTGATTGCTTGACCACGAATCACTATGTGATTCCGTGTGTGAACATCGTGATTTGTTGTACGAACCCTATGCAACAGTGGCATGTGATAACAACTTTGTTTATCACTTATTCGCTGTTGCAATGGTCACTGCACATAATCTTACTGTCTCCACCTGACGATGGCAAACAGCCAGAAACCGGTAGTGGTGTGTAAGAGATGGGGATGTGAGCAATACATTACTTTGGTCATCCATAAGCGCCTTGCATGCTTGACCAAGAATCACTTTGTGATTCCGTGTCTGAACATCGTGGTTCGTTGTACGAACCCTATATAACAGTGACATACAAGTATAACTTTGTTTACCACATTTACCACTGTTTCAAGGCTCATTGAACCTAATCTTACTGTCTCCACCTGACGACGGAAAACAGCCAGAAACCGGAAGTGAGCAACACACATCTTCAATCAGTAGAATTATTCTCAAATATAATTTTACTTAAATTATGAGAATCACCGTGGTCAAAAGTCATATGTATTCAAGTTGCTCAAAAGAACTCATGATAACGGCTCTTCAAAGAGGGAACCTATAAATACAAATCATTCTACTCACGAATAAGCTCATATTGTCAAAACATCCATAGAATAATATCTGATGCATATATACTGATTCTCACTTTTTCGACCTTCATATAACATAATATATTCATCATTTTTTGATGTTGGTGTGCTTTGGCAGGAATCACCTTTTGTTTCTGTAGTTGCACATCGTGGTTCTAGGTGAGGACCATATTTTACAGTGACATTCATGCATACATTTTCATATCCTGCATGATCTTTAGATTAAATAAATGATTAGTCTATTTTGTCCTTTATTTTCTAAATATAAACACGGTCGACTTCAAAAAGCAGTTTCCGTTGTTACGTCAGGTAAGTCATACGATTAGATATCATTTTGCTAAATGCAATCAACCTGGACCCACGCTGTCTCTGTTGGATGAGTATGTGCTGCTCACAGGTGTTCTATCCTTGTTTTTAGAATTTGCTTCAATAATATCCTAATTTTGTAGCTGGATTCAGAAATAGCGTGATAGTCTAATTATATACAGAGCTGGGAAAATTTCGATGAAAAGTTTTTGATCTGCTGCTTACAATTAAATAAAAAAACAATAACTGTTTTTCGCACGGGTTTATATTTATCATTACATCGAACGAAAAATTCTTTCCAATGTATTCAACTTACTGAACAATTTCTTGATTAAGTCTAGGAATAAATGACCGAAATGTTAATAAAAAAATTTGAAATTATTTATGCTACGTGAAACGTAGATATATTCAAAATATTTCAAAATAGCCAATTAGACGCTCTATAGATAGACTCGCAAATTTTGAACTTGTGTTATTTTACTTACTACCGTGCATTACATACTAGTTTAGCTTGAAGGAAATCGACGTCACTAGCGGTGTTCCACAGGGATCCGTGCTTGGACCGATACTGTTTCTGATCTATACCACGCGGCAGTAAGTTGGTTCTGTTCGCAGATGACATAAAAATTTGGAAAAAAATCAGCACTGCCGAGGATTTCAGTGTGCTTCAAAGTGACTTGGATGCTGTGCAAATGTGGTTATCTGAAAATAATCTACCGCTAAACATGCAGAAGTCTCAAATCATGCACATCGGTCGTGTGCTAAGCTTTTCTCATTCATACAAGTTTGGCAAAAATATCTTGGAGTACACCAAAGAAGAAAAAGTCCTTGGTGTCTGGATTTGCGGTAGCCTGAAAAATGGTCTACAATGCGAAGCCGTTTACAAACGCGCGTCTCGGATGCACGGTGTGTTAAGGCGGATATTCGGACGTTTTTCCCAGAGCTGCTTTTCTCTGATAAACACGTACATACACCCTCTTATTGGTTACGCTTTACAAGCCTGGACCCCATGGCTTCAAAAAGACATTTCACTATTGGATCGCATATATCACAGAGCCTCAAAGTTGGTCATTGGGCTCGAAAACCTACCATTCGCTGACCGACTAACTAAACTGAAGCTGACGACACTTGCACAAAGGAGACTGCGAGCCGACCTCCTCCTCACATTCAAAATCCTTAACAGTGTTTCCCACCCTTTGGATATATTATTTCACCGACGAACATCCAGCAACAACCGCGGTCACAACTGCAAGTTGGAAATATCCCACTCCAATCAGAACTGCCGCAGGTATTTTTATTCTGTGCGTATTTTTTCGCTTGGAATTCCCTGCCAGCCAATTTGGTAAGCTGAAACACTTTTTCTATATTTAAATTAAAACTGGACGATTTCGTGAGAGCCAATCCCAATTATGCCCCGAACTATTTATAATCTATCGTTACCAGAATTATTTTGATTTTAAAATTTTTCTACACACATATACACATATACACTTGTACCTATAGTTCAACTGCATGGTTAATGTAAAGTAATTGCTTTTTCAACCATAAATCTTGAATCTTGAATCTTGAATCTTGAAGTATTCAACTGGACTATACTTGACATTGCATGTTTATTTTATACCTTTTTCCTGAACGAATATTTCTATAATATGTTTATTGTGAAGCTATATACTTTTTGTGACCATAAATTCTTGAATCTTGAATCTTGAATCTTGTCACTAACTGTTTTCAAAAAATTCTATCAGTTATCTTCTATTGGGTATATATATAATATTATTGCACTATGAATTGACAAGAGCAGTAACTTACTGTTATCAGTTGTATCTTCTTAAATGAGCAAATGAGTACCAATTTAATTTTACGCAGTTTTACAAATCTGCTTATAAATATATAAATTATTGATTAGTTTATTAATTAATTATTGTGCTAAACAGATCATCTTATAGATGTTTTTGGTAGAGGAATATTCCTAATTAAAGTGATTGACCAGCGTATACTGGAAGCATAATTTTTGTATCAGAGTTTTCTTGAATAAAAAAATAAGGAGTTGGTTAAATACGCTGAACCGAAAACTCACTGCCCAATTAGGGATTAATGCGATTTAAATCATACTCAGAGAAAATGTGCATTTAAAACGTTTTCAACACAGATCAGCATACACACGGGGAACCGAAAATAGGGATGTGTTGAACCAAATCGTAGATCAATCTGAAACCAATGACGCTTTCAAAATTCACTAGCCTACCAGTTGTACGGCACTGTTTTTTTGTTTTATAACAATCGTTTACAATATTTTTCATAATGTTATTTACATATTTCCCGAGCCTATGTGAATTATTGTGGGTCTTGAATAGCATATAAGTTTTCACCCACAAATCATCTGTGTTATATACTGATACATCTTAATTTAGATACACTGGCCCGTAAACGGATTCGATTGGATTTAATCCTAATATATAAAAGATGGACCTCAAAGATTCACCCTCTCCGCTCACACATTAGCATTGGATATTCCACATTCTCACCGTAACTGTCGTCGGTTCAGACGTTGTACAATCATCTAGTGAAAGTATTTTCAGCCACAAATTGGAAATATTTATGCGTATTAATTCCATCTTATAACCCTCTTATATAACTCAATTGAGCAACTTCACATGATATTTATCAGTAATGAATAATTTTCAATCAAACCGAGAAAAAATGAGAAATGTTTTCTTCTCTCTATATTTATACCCTATGATGTTTTACAGCAATAAGCTTATATCATAAAAATTTTAATCTTAAATTTTTGAACTCAATAAAAATTGTAAAGAACATCAGTTCTGACAATTTTCGACTCCGAGAATATGCTTTGTTATTTCCATTATTACAATTTGTAACTCGAATTAGCAAAGTGATTATTATCACAACTCATAGACGGCATTAGCCAAAACCGGTAGTGGTGTGTAAGGGATGGGGATGTGAGCAACACATTACTGAAGTTAGAATAAGTAAACTACTGAACGCATTGAATGCATATATTTTAAGATAATAAAGAGACCATTCCTTCGAAATGAAATGTTTAGTCGTTCGAAAGGCATTGTAGCATGAAACTACCATGCAATTTTGATGTACTTTTATCGTTGATATCGACTGAATGATGTCAGAAAATAACAATGGGAGCATAAACGTTTCCACCCATTTCTGCCGATAATTATTGTGCATCATGATTATGTGCTGGTCGTACCCCATTCCCGCCTGAACTGTAGAAGTTATTGTTACTCTGTCCGTGTCTGTTTTACTTGGAACAGTTTACCTTCAACCGCTGCTCACTCCACAAGCTTACATGACTTTAAAACGAAATTAGACGAATTTCTATTCGTTTCCAGAACACTTATATACTGTTTAATCTATTTCTTCATATTGTTTATACACTTAAATTTCAATTTTTACCATCCCATGGTTGTTGTTAAGCTTGTTGCTTTTTAGACCATTAAAAACCTTGAAAACAAAATCATAGATCGCGTCTGATATTCGGCGCCTTTCTATAGCAACTGATTCGTCGTATGCAAGCGACCAAACAGATCCATACGGCGTCTGAACTTGCATCGAACTATTGAACATATAAAAACTAGCAGGCCATGAATTTATGGCTTTTATGAGACCTTTTATATTTTGGTAACTATAGTTACTGCTCGGCAGATGTGGGTTAATTTCACGTTAGTGAATGTAATCGTGATGATAAATCTCGTTATTTATCGACTCACTGTCTGTCGAAGACGGTTCTAAATTTTAAGGAAAGATGTTCAATTATTAGCGCAAAATATTTCATGTGAAATTCTATAGAAATTAGTATTCAATAAACAAAAAATGATAGTTGAATTGAAAGATGTTTCAACTGTATGGGTAGCAAGATTAAAGGGTGTTATTTTCTCGAGAAGATTGCGCAACGTAAAACACAATATTTCTATTGTTCATGTTGAGGTTTTCAAGAAACCTGAACGTTGACTCACTTTTCAATTTTTTCAACAAATCTGAAAGTCAAACAACGAATATTTAATATTTTGATTCCATACATTCGAAATAAGGGTAAAACCAACAACTATTCTGACGTGTTTGCTATTTTTCTCTCTTATTATTTCTCGGCTTTTATCTACATTTTCATTGAAGAACGTCTTTTAGAACAGTTATGATAACAAATCAGCACGAGTGTATCCACAACTGAGTATTTCCTCAAAGGTGGCCATGGTAATCTTAAAGACATCTCGATAATCGATAGAATACATTCAACGTGGAACAAAATTCACTGTAAACGGAAGAAAAAATATTCAAAACATTCTGATTCCGTTTTGCAAAGCTATGGTTGGCCTTTTCGATGGTTGTTGATTAGATTTCTGGAATGATTTGCGAAATACCACTTTTCTGGTACAACAAAAATTCAGAAAGCACCGAACCGACTGAAAACCATAAATACGAACCCTTAATCATTCACGAGAACAGTTTGAGTGATAGCAACCTCAGAAACATGAGGACATGAAAAACGTGTTCTTACTGTCAAACCCAGGAACTCAAGGGATTAAGTCAGTAAGTCGGTTCCCAAAGTTGTCACAGCCGGGGGTGGTGGTAGGGATCAGCTCTCGCTACCTACAAAATGCTTCCATACGGCGTGCGTCTCAAATAACCTCTAACAACCGAAGCCCAACGAATGGCCTGCCCGTAGCAGAACTGCTTTTACTCACAGTAGAAGGGGCGCCTCAAAACCAGTTCGCTTCGGGTAGATGAAGCTCGTCAGCCTGGGAGTGCAGTCCATCTAGGGGATGGAAACCCTGATTTTGAACCTCCGCTTCCTGCGGATTACACAATCACAATACTCCACCGAGGACGGTCCCAAGCCCGTCTGCAAAAGGAGGAGGGTTAGACGCGGGGTCAGCAACCCCACTCTGTAAAAACCTCAACCCGCAACTGAAACCAAAGCAACATTTTTGTTGCTGAGGCCCTATGTTCCTCCAGGAACTCAAGGGATTAAGTCAGTAAGTCACTGTCAAACAGTATGCAGTTTGTCATTGTCTGTCAAAGAAACTAAACGTCATGAGGAAGTGAGTTTTACCGGTTAGCGTGAAATCTATCAGCCAATCAGATTGCGGTGACAACTTGTAAACCCATGTCGAGGACAGAGCTGTAGCAAGGTGATTTATCTATATAAGATGAGTATGATGCATAATTTTTGTCATGTGAGTAATGAATGCATTTAACGAATTGGAGTTCTGTTGTGTTTTGGGATTCTTGATTGAACACGAACACCGTTAGAAAGACTGAACTCAGAGATGAATGTCTGCATAATCGAAAAATGAGTGTAAAACTCTGGGGGGGCGAGTTTGTTAAGGTTAGATCGAGTT
>JACCGJ010012611.1:0-17342 GCA_013407085.1 Atriophallophorus winterbourni
CGATCGTGTATTCATAATGCAAAGAAATTTGAGTGCAATCGGTTAGAGTAGTTTTTGGGTAACGTTTCACTTCTGACACAGAAGCTTCTTCAGACCTAGGGTGATAGTCAGGACAGGGAACACGATTAAGTAGTAGTCAACCCACCACCACTGATTTGACATCAACGCTAAACAGCCTATTGTACGCCTACAGTGGGTCACGTCTCGTAGGAATGACCAGGATCAGTGGTTCATTTTCCTCACAGTGTCAAGATAGAACACTACTTTTATAACACACGAAATCGATGTTTCTAGACTTTCGATCAATAGTAAGTCGATAATGATTGTAAACATTACTGGAACTTCAAACCGCTCTGTGTGTTGGAATGTTTTTAATGATCAATTGTGGTGTCTAATTTTCGGTCAATAAGCGATTAGGAGAAGTACCTCCTAACACAGATCAATTTATGCATATACACCTCTACATGGTGTGTTATCCATTACTTGTTTTGATTGTGTGTAGGTTTGATAGATATGCGCTGGCATATTAGCTTGATTGCGTAATGGGGCTGATACCACCACAATCTTGAGTCCGGTTCTGCAGTGCATAAACACTAACGTGTGTGACCACTTGTGTGTTGCGAAAGTGTTACAAAGATTTGCCCACAAATCGCCGTTTAGATTCATTCTGTAAGACGTTAATAATAAGCGGTTTCTTAAAATTCGTATGGGCGAGCGTTAATGATAACACGGTAATAATCCATTGGGCGTCAGTTGCATGCCGGCAGCGTGATCTAATCTATGGCTACTGTAAAGTATTTGATTTTTGGGTCATGAGAGCTTTAAATTACTTCGAATTATATCAATGGATGTGTTGTACTGTCACAATTGTATATCACAGTGAAAATAATGCTTACTGGAGTGTTCGCTAAAATTTGACGCCGAAATATTCTGACTCTACATTGGCAGTTTCGCCAACATCAACTGCATCACTTCGATAAATTTGAGAACAGCCTGATTTCTCTAGAAATTACTGCAAAGTGTCAGAATTACGGGGTTGGCGTTGGAGTAGGTCACGTCAAGAGTAGAAAGGAGTTTTCTATTTGGATGTGACCCTTTGTAGACAATGTATATAGACTAGTTTGACATTGAAGCGAATACTTGTAGCTCAAGGATTTCAATGATGTGCGTTGTGTGTTTGCTGAGCTAACATTGTAGGAGTAGAACGTTTCGTCATCAAGCTAGATGACATCGTCAGCTGAGCTTCTTGCAAAGTCTAGTTTTATGCAAGGATGATGCGAGTAACATTGCTTGACGAAAGTTAAACTTGTGATGCATATTATGAACAGGCTATCAATGATATATGCTTCATCTTAAGAGTCCTATTGTAGCAGGTGGAGTAGACAGGTGCCGAAAATGGTAGCTGATGAACATCTGGTCACATACGGCAACATTCGGGTCATCAATACAACACTGTACCCCACGCAAATCGATTGCGTCCCGATTCATTCCAACCTTTCCACAGCGAATCGCGTACACCCGCCAATCCCGAAAGAAGCTGATTGGTCAAAGGCATTTATCAGTCCCAAGATGAATAACCAAACGCACGCTTATAGACAACAACAACAGCATTGATCCTTAGATATGTCTGTCCCGGTTGTTACTTCTATCTGAGTTGTTGATCGATTTCGTGCCAACTGGTTCACCTCAATCCCCCGCTCCGCAGGGCTCATTTGACGGCCATGACGACTGACGTTGCCCATGTTCTCATACTTCCGAAGATTAAAAGCATGTTCCAATCGAGGCATTTACTAAACTTAAGTGCCTCTGGAAGAGACGTGATTTGAGCTTGGGTATTAAAGGAAGGATATACTCCACCTCGGTAGAGACAGTATTGCATTACAGGAGTGAATGTTGGACAGTTCGCGCAGAAGACGTTAAGAGGCTGGAGGTCTTCGACCAAATTTGTTTGCGAAGGAATGTTCACGTTCGGTGGCAACACCACGTTTGCAACTCTGAGGTCTTATCACGTCTTATCACTAACTTCCAGACAGCCATTAACCGACGTCGTCTCCGCGAACCCGAACGCTTACCACTCCGAGCACTTTATGCGTCAGCTGGTACAGATTGGAAAAAAGTGGCTGGTGGTGAGCCACTAACATGGAACAGTGGCTTGAAAAGGCTCACTTCTGGTTTATCCAGGTTTGACCGAGCACGCTTGCCTTGCAAGAGAAGGTGATAGTGTATGGCTCGACACATTGGCAATGAATCGACATCAATGGAAAGAGTGCATCATCTCTATTATTCCCTGAAAATTTCCTATCGTTCAGAACTGCTCGCTTTGTACATTTCATGGTTTCTGTTGAACAGACACATATATGTATCAGATATATAATATAATATAATATCTATATATATATATTTATATATATATTCAAATTTCATGGTGTATGCCAGTCAAGCATTCGACTCATATCAGCGGTGTAATGCTGTCTCTCATGAATTTCACTTATCACCAAATCCTAAATCCTCTACCTACCCGGGTCTAAAATGGATGAAGAAAATGTTCGCAAAATTAGTTGTGCATTGTATGTGAGATAGATAAAAAGGTAAAGATTCCTCATAAATAAACCAGAGGTTTCCATCGAACCAAACCGGCTTAGCGGCAACATACTTAAACTCGTGAATCAATTCATTCGAGACTGTGGTATTCTACAGCCTATCGTTCAAAAAACAAAGAGCCTTTTTATTCTTGCAATTTGATTGACTATCACCCGTTCTAAACTTTCAGACAGAGAAAGTTTGGTCCGAAATTCGCAATCAATTGGACATTGAGAACGTGCGGCCGGTTACCCCAGATGTTGAAATGTTGAATAGCATTCAACTTTGGCACGCAGTACGAAAGTCGAATTTACAGGTGACACAAGATGAGGTTGCGAGAAATGCTCAACGTTCGTTGGCGGCGAAAGAACACTCCTTCTATCAGAAGGTGAGCTGTAAACGTTTGTTTGAACCTTTGTTGTTATTGGATACCAAAAATCACTGTCCATCAACGTAGAAAGGGAGAAACGCAAATAGCAATAATCTATTTGGAGAATTCATAACACGAGCATGACCGTTGTCTTGATAACAAAGATCGATAATTTCCAAGTTCCAACCATTCAGTGATTACGGCTGTAAAGCTTGGTTTGGGACAGTGACGTGCTGTGCGCAAGTTCCAACCGTTAACAAAAAGCTCATTTGCATGTATCTCCATCACATAAACACCCCACTACCGAATTTGTGCTGTTTGCACTCATCAGGTAGGGACAGTAAGATCAGGATCCACATGCGCTTGAAACAGTGGAGGAATGGTAAACAAGTTGCGCTTGTATATCATTATTGGATAAGGCTGGTACGACCAACCTGTTCGATCACATGAGCCCACACTCGTGTAGACTGGGTTTGAACCCATGACCATGAACTGAAATATTCATTTGCATGCATCTCCATCACACACACACCCCACGACCGGTTTCGTGATGTTTGCACCCATCAGGTAGGGACAGTAAGATCAGGATCCGCATGCGCTTGTTTTTCCAACCATGTATTTATTCGGCCTGTTCTCATTGGCTAAAAGCAGTGTCTAAGTTTCAACCAATCAGTGATTTCGGATGTTTTGTTTTGCGGCTCTATGTACTAACATCGCCGTCAATAAACTTCTTTATTTGCCACAGAAATAGATAGATTGAGTATCAGGCTCATTTCATTCATTCATTCTTACAGATTTCAACGAAATACGGTTGCAAACTTAATCGTATATGTGATTACAGCATGAACCAAGTTGCTTTCTATTGTTGAATAAGACGGTCACAGCCTGTCCAACACACCCCTTCCGTAGGAATGCAGGCACATGTGACTGAACACTATTGCCCAACATGGCTTACAAGTTGACATCTCGTTTACCGATTGTCCACTGTTTCAAGGTCAGCGTATCTCAATTATTCAGCACGAAAAAAGTCATGGCTTGTGGGTGTATGCGACGGGAACACATGCAAATTCGGAGATAAAAACGTGAAACTCTGCTTGATTATGTTTCTATCATATAGTGCCTTAAAGAAAGTTTTTTCTGACAGAAACCTTGCACTTTAAAGTTTGAAGCGAAATATAACCCGAAGTTCTGTCCGCAATATCGACCAATCACCAAGCAATATTGATTGCGGAGGCATAACATGAGCTTCGTTCACTACACAGAGTTTGTGATAATTATTCATTCAATGAATAAACCGGTTGTGTTCTCTCTCACCCACGGTTGGGCCTGCAGTGGTACTGACTACGAGTCGTGCTGACCGAGACCACAGCTTGTACCCAATTAACCGTCAGTAAGCTGATGGCCTGGATATAATATCGGCCAATTATAAGCTGATCGTATATTCCAGCAACTGCAATTCGCGAGGTCTGAAAAACCCAATTATCATTTTTCTGTTGGACTAAGGAAAGTGTTGCCTAATTATTTTGTTTACCATAATTACACAAAGACTTACCCCGCAAGCGTCATTTTCAGAGTATGAAACAATAAGCTTCCCGCTGCTGTAAGGCTATCATCAATAGGCCACCTTGTCCAAAAGGTTTTTTTCCTAAATTCCACTCGAAATTGTTATAACTCGCATTGAAACCAATTGAATTCAATACGTTTCAAAAATATTCGCCTGATTTACAGTTCATCGAGTTCAATCGAAATCAAGAACAAGCCGACGAAGCTCGTCAACGCTTTGTGGCTCGAACCTCGAACCACTGGGAACTTAGATCCGCCAAGCGAGAACAACTCGCTGCTATCGCGGAATCTAGACCAAGACGGGAGACGTCCACCGAGCCGTCGCAGGACCTCACGGCAGAAACGAAGTCCGGAACAAGCCCGGAGGAATCATACACTTACTCCCAGAGTTCGTCACAGGAAAACGGATCTGAGGAATTTGGAGAAGCGTGGGAACTTGTGGAATGTCCCACATCGACCACCGAGTTTCATGCCACGGAAGTTGAGGGGACAAATGTAACGGTAAGACTGATGTTCTGTTACATAACTGCACGTGCTTTTCGTTGAGACAGTTTCTTAACAATCTAATTGATTCAACTCGAGCCAAAAGATTCTCAACTTCGTCGCATTGGCTCCATATACTTCATCCCCGGGGAATTTCTGTAAATTCGATGAACCTCGTCAGCTTTGCCACCGGCTTGTAACAAGTTTGGAAACTTGAAAACATGTGAATATCGTTTATTATCGATTTTTATGCGGAACTTTGATGTGTGGTGTGATTAGATAAGGGATTTACGAGGCTCGGAATTCGTGCTCAAACAAACTGATTAAACGCTACACATAAGATCAATGGTGGCGCTGGACATGGTCTGTGAGAGGTCAGTGCTTATTTAAATGTGAGGTTTAATGACCAGGAATTGAATTGAAAGGATTCAACTTCTACAGCGGACGGCTTCTTGTATAAGGAATGTGTTGAGTTATGATGACACATCGGTAGAGACGGTAATTTTCAAGCAATCAATCCGCCAGTTATCCGCATTATGTGCGCCATTGTGTAAGAGGTTATGCACTCGAAAATGGAAAACCCAAACTAAAGGTAAGTGGAAATATTTCGGTCTCTGGTGCAAGCAGTTAAAGCGTTTTTCCTCACACACAACTCCTTTCAATAATAATATATTGGCTTCAATATATTGCTACACTAAATATTGATTTAATCTCTGTGGATAAGTTATAATTTATTTTTGCTGTAGTAATCCTTGTAATATACGTCGCATTTTGTGCCTATGCTTGAGGAGGGTAGGTCAGATTTGTGAAAGTGCACAATTCGCTAGATACCACTAACCTTTTGTGCAGTTATAAAAAGTGGAACATATATGAACTGAAAGGCGATGATACTGGAATAAATTCAGTCTTCATATTACATGCATTCTATAGGAGAGGGTTCGCTTTAAATGAATTTAGGTGATAAACTAACTGAACCTAATCTTACTGTCTCCACAGCCAGAAACCGGTAGTGGAGTATAATTTCGGGGGATGTGAGCAACACATAACAGGATGGCTAATTATAAATATTCTCTTCTCGAAATATTTGAACACACTAGAAGAAGAGGAAGAATGACTTTATACAGATTGTAACTACTAGCAACCGGTCATATAGTATGTAACTTCAGATATGAAGATTGGGTCCTACCTCATCCAGATGGTAGGCAGTGTAACCGAGCCCTAACGGAGAGGTCAAACAGTAATGCACGTTCTTGATTGGGAATTATGTTAACATTATTTGTGAATATTTAAAATTAGTCGCTACTTATGAGTAGTTACGAAATATAACAAATTACAAATTTTGGGCCCACAATGCTAAACCCAGTTAGCGAAGTGCAGTCAAAATTCGAATTTTACGATTTGTCTCTAGAGAATAACTCTAATTGACAATAGAACACGTTTAAAGTGAAATGTGTTAGAAATGGGGAATTTTATTATGTTTTCGTTTCCTTCCCAGGCATTCTGCTCAACAACAGTGCATATTGACTCGACGTCACCCTATTTGTTCGACAACCCATCGTTTTTGGAACGCGAAATTTTGAAAGTTATCAAATAAAACTGTTTCTACCTTTTATTGTTAACAGATATTTAATTAGCTTATTTAGCTTACTCTAATGTGAAAGAGATGATTGCTTATTAAATTGATATTTTTATTGTAGTATTTCTTATGTTATTAACGACCCATTTGTGACATCGACCGAAGGAGGCCAAATTTGTGACAAGTATTGGGCAACGAAGCATTCTGTTCGTTTCACTGAATACATTTAATAGTGTCTCCGTAGAAAGCATGCATTTCTATTTAGAATTAGTTACGTATACACGCAAACGTTAAAAGTTGAAGCCAGCGAAACCGTCTCTTTCATTCTCACTTGACGTTACATTGAAAGCTTAAATAATCGATACACTCAAGCCTTCCGTTGAACACTGAACAAAAGTGATTAGTGCGAGATTAAAAGGCATAAAAATACGACAACACTGACCAGTCTCGAGAGGTTTGCGCTTTGCTGGGAACGTGAGTGACCTCGAAATGATTGGCGCGTATTTTAATTCAACCCGTGTGAAGGTTGAAAGATTAAATTGATTTTAATTTGAATATTCCGACGAGTGATTTCCGGCACCCGTGCTCTAATCCAGTAACATAAAATTGTATGCTTTCCATATGAGCACGTTTAGTTGAACATTAACACGTGTTGCACGAAAGAAACGGACGGTCTGAACTCACAACTCAGAAAGTTTTATGGTAAAAAGAAGTAAGCTTAACAACAACCGTAGGATGACAGGGTATATGAAATAAACGAAATATAAAATATCTCAAACACATACCGCATAATTCGTCATGAACTCATCTAGTTTGGAAGCGAAAACCTCAACAGATTCCGAGCGTGTGATTTCTTCAGTCAAAAGGTTCCGAGTAAAACAAATTCTTACCGAGAACAAATTACGACGAATATCCAATCGAGAATGCGAAATGCTTAAATCCGTTGAATGTGTTTGTGTTCGAGTAAGGACATTGGGATTAGGAAGTGTTTAAGGGGATGGTTTTCAGTATGCAGGATTTTGAATGTCAATATGAGGTCACTCCGTATCCGTCGTTGGCTAAAGTCGTGTAGATTCAGTTTTAACATTCGCTCTGTGAAAGGCAAATTTCTGTATCGGCAGACCAACTTTGTCTCACGAGGATAAATCCTGTCGAGTAGTTCGATATCCTTCCTCATCCATGGTGCCCAGGCTTGAATGGAATATTCAATAACAGGACGTATATACGTATTAATTACCCGTCGTAGGGTTTCTGAGACAGATGAATTATGTAAGACTGGATCCGTCAAAGCAAACTCTGTGAATAAAGCCTCCAAATTAAACCGATCAGATGAAAATTGTTAGGTTTATGCTCAATGAGGTCCGACCTTGGAATAATTCACACAAAAACATTGGGAGCGCGGTAATATATACAAGAAAAAGCAAGTTTAGACAATAAGGTGAATAACGATGCCAGTATCATAAATCCCGTGAGATGAGAATGCCCTTAATCCCAGGCTGCATCTGCTGGCTTTAATTCAGTATGATCTAGCAAACAAACCAAGGTCACCATGTTAGCAAAAGTGTAGTTTCCTCGTAATTGTGTATTTTAAAGTCAAAAATCAAACGAAAAGTTAAACAAATACTAAGACGTGCGTATATAACACAAGTAACAAATAAGAGGATCAACTCAAAGATAATTGGAAGATAAATGTTCACGTGCGCGTATACTTGAGCCAAGCAATCCCGAGAACTTGATCGAACAGCATATCTTGTTGGTCATCTGCAAGAACGATGAAACGAATCCTCGATTTAACAACATTAGAACTCTCTTTCAGCTCTAGTTACTTCAAAAATGTCCAGTGAGGGGGTGGCCTACGCATTTTGCGCTTGAGATTTGAAGCTCCTCAACCCAGTTCATAATCTAAACTTAGATGTAATAGCCTAGCTCCCATTCTAGTGAGTAAGACCATATCTCCTAACAAAGTTGAGCTAGAGAAACCGTAGATAATTACCGGCCATAAGGGCGAGACCTGAAAAATAATAAATAAGAATCAGAGAAGACACGTCATTTGTTGATTATGACCATAAGGGGTTCTTGGAATTCAGAAAATGTTATCTATGGTGCAACAAGTGTGAACCAGCATTGCTATCATGAGCAGTACTCAGAAACAACTCATCGAATCCGCTATCCTACGCTTCAGATGAAATTAATACCTGATCAGAAGAGAGATGGCAATCTCTTCGTGATCTCCGTGATGAACGTCTCGAAGCAATTTACAGTAATTTCACTTTATCTAGAATTAAGTCCACAGAGCTGAACTAGTGGGAAATGCCTCAAGTATCTAGTCGTCACCTTATCTGACAACCTAACGTAGACAGATCATTTAAACTCTCTACTTACTAAAGTTCTTAGGCTTTCATTTTAGCGTTTTCGTCTTCGTTTTCTCAGCGTTAAGCCCAAGCAAATTTATCATTCCATATTCTATAGTATTATACGTTTTATTCCGTAAGGTTCATTTGTTATTTTCCTCGCACGTCTTTCAAAAGACTTGGTGTTGTATCAGCATCGTTTCACGCGTATCAATGCATTCTTGAAAAAAATTCTTAAACTACAATTTTCCTCTTGAGATCGACCTACAATCATCATCAATGATAATTCCCATCCTCCTCTCATTAAAGGATAATTTCGATCAAAAACTCGATCAAAGCTTCCTAGAAGGTCTTTGCATCAACATAGCGTTGTCAAAATTACTAATTATTGAACAATTACGGTTGAACGAAGTTATACTTGAATGCAACTGTTGCATAGGGTTCGTACAACGAACCACGATGTTAAACACAAAATCAGATAGTGATTCTTGGTCATACACTCAAGGCGCTTATGGATGACCAAAGTAATGTGTTGCTCACATCCCCATCCCTTACACATCACTACCGGGTTCTGGCTGTTGCCGTCATCAGGTGGAGACAGTAAGATTAGGTTCAGTGAGCCTTGAAACAGTGGATAAATGGTTCACAAGGATATACTTGAATGTCAATGTTACATAGGGTTCGTACACCGAACTACGATGTTAAAACACAGAATCACATAGTGATTCGTAGTTAAGCACTCAAGGCGCTTATGGATGACCAAAGCAATATGTTGCTCACATCCCCGGCTCTTACACAAAACTACCGGTTTCTGGCTGTTTTTCTCCATCATCGAGAATAATTCATGCTAAAGACGCAAGAAGAACCTAGAAAATTATCTCGTCTCAGTTTAAGCGTCTTTTGCCACAGCACGGGATGACAAGGTTGATTTGCTAACGTTAAAACCATAATCGTAATAATTGAAGAAGAAAAAGAAAGCAAAGTTAGAAAAATGCCAAGATTCGTGTGTAAGTGCGGGGGATGTGAGCAACACATTATTTAAGCGACATAAAACTCATGAGAAAAAACTTTAAAATTTCTCAAACTCACGGCTGTACTTGAAGGACGCGAAAAAGTTGTTAAAAGTATTTCCAGAAACATATTCTCAGATTATCTTAAGCAATACCAAACGTTTAAAACAGAACACTACACAACCGTGCCTGAATAATCTGTGGTGCATTTGAAAAGCGTCTCAAGAATTTTATCTGCGTTTGAATACGTGTTGCATTTCGGAGCATCCATCGAAAGTCAAAGACATCAGCAACAAGAAATAGCGAAGGAACTTCAAGCACATGATACACTTCATAAAACAAAAATCGTACAAAGTTGAATATTCGGAAAGGAGATGTTGTGTATGACTGCATCATCCTTTAGGGACAGTCTGATTATAAGTATACGCAATCTGAAATGTAGATGAGTGTGCAACTATTGCTACAAATAGTGCACCTCGTGTTCAGAAATCTTCTTGAAGAAGCCAGAGAACCTAGATAATATGACGAAACACATTTTTAAAGCACGAATTTCGGTGGCAGACCGCAGGAGTCAACTTTGCAGCCTGATCGACCTACTTAATCTGCCAGCTGGCATGATATCGGAACACAGAGAATCCATATTACTTTCATGCTGTAACAGAGGTAGATCAACCATTTTAACTTTAATCAATGATATTACCCAATATAAAATTGTTTGAAATATTCTCCATGAAACCCCAAATCCCCAATCAACAAAAAGGGCAAAACATACCGACAGACGAAGATCTACACAACATGGGACTGAACAAAGCGTCTTCTGGACGTTGCGAGGTATTTCTCAACAATTTGATGAACGAATCACGTATGTTATCCTTCAGCAACAGCTTGGATCTAGTCTTACGAAACGCGGGATTGATTCGTTCCGCAGACGGACTTGAATGCAACCGAGGATGCTTGGCGATTCGTTCGAAAGTTCGATTTATGGCGGATTTCCGTAAACTGCGGTATTGATTTCGTTCTGCGTGTGTGACGGATTGTGAGGAATAAACACGACGAGGAAAAGCCTCAAATGAGACAGAGCTGGTTAACGCGGAGGTGTGATTGTCGGATTGACCTGACAAAACAAAAAGCGGAAGACACCGATGGTTAGTTTGACGGTGTGCGCAGAGATCAGATTGGTTAGTTGAAGGTCACGTTACATTGCACCATCAGCAAAACGTCTTTTGAAGTAAACAAGTGTATACTTGAATGCCACTGTTGCATAGGGATCGTACAACGAACCACGATGTTCAAACACAGAATCACATAGTGACTCGTGGTCAAGCACTCAAGGCGCTTATGGATGACCAAAGTGATGTGTTGCTCACATCCCCCGAAATTACACTCCATTCTTTTGAAGTAATTTTAATTCTGCAGCGAATAAGGAATAACGAACACAACACTTAAGGCGCACATGATTACGTAAGCAGTATGTCAGCAGACGCTGTTCACACATGTGCACATAATAAACAATATAGAGATGAACACAGCATTTAGATGGTGTGATCAACTGTCTTGATCTCGCCCGTCTAGCTTAGAGAACTCAGGATTGGTCAAGAAAATGCCATGTTAACCTGAACACTGTTCGTACCTTGGTCTGACGAAGCTTCTGTGTTCAGAAGCTAAACCTCACCAAAACCTAGCTATAACCGATTCATTGCAAACTTTATTTTCATGATTATGGACCCCAGATCGGTCTCAAATATTTTCAAATACATTGCTAATTTTATTAACATTTAGAACGCATTAGTCTGACAGTTCATCGAGCTGTATAACACTTTGTTATTTTTAATTTGGATTGCCCAAAACACCACATGACAAGGACCATGTGGTCTGACACCATGGTGGCTAGATATCTTGCTTGTAGTCCGAAAGGTTTTCGAAAATATTGGAGACCGATCGGGAGTCTATAAACATTAAAAGCAGGATTTTGTTAACGTTACGCTTCTGAACACAGAAGCTTCGTCAGACCATGGGTGACGGTACGAACAGTGTTCGGGTTTAAATGGCATTTTCTCGGCCAATCCTGAATTCTCTAAGCTAGAAAGGCGAGATCAAGATCATACCCAATAATTGCTGTGTCCATCCTTAATTGTTTATTAATTGCACTGGTCAGTGTCTGCTGACACACTGATTACGTAATCATGTGCGTATTAGGTGTGATCTTCGTTAATCCTTATCACCGTTCGTACCGAGACCCTTGGTCTGAGGAAGCATCTGTGAGAGTCCATAATCATGAAAATAAAGTTTGCAAAGAATCGGTTATTGTAAGTTGTTTTGGTAACGTTTCGCTTCTGAACACAAAAGCTTCGTCAGACCATGGGTGACGGTACGAACAGTGTTCAGGTTTAAATGGCATTTTCTTGACCGTTCCTGAATGTTTTCAGATAAACAGGCGAGATCAAGACAATCAATTACACCTCCTAGATGCTGTATTAGTCACTAAATTGTTTATTTGTGTGCAGGTGCGAACAGCGTCCGCTGACCCACGCTTACCTAATCCATGTGCACTTTAGGTGTTATGCACGTTAATCCTTATCGGCTGCAGAACCGAACGCCAGATTGTTGAGATATTCGTCCCATCCACCTTGTTCACCGCATTCGCCACAGCCTTTGTTATTTCAACAGCCTCGTCGTGAAGTCTTTCCCTATAAGATTTCACACCCCATCTTATCACTTCCACGTTATCAAGATCTACGCTGTGTCCAGTGTCTAGCACGTGTTCAGCTAGGGCCGAATCCCGAATCAGTGATTGATATTCACTGGGATTGCGCGGGTTGCTTTCCCACTCCTTTCCTGTGTTCGTTTACCTTAGTGAAAAGTTCTCTAGACGTTTGCCCAATGTAAACACCCGCGCAACACTTGCATTTGTAGATGCAGTTTGTCGCACAACCTAAAGGAATCTTATCTTTGAGATGCATTAATACAGGGCGGAGCGTTATTTAAGATTCGACTTTTTCCGTCGGAGGCGCTTTTGACATAGGGTAGAGATCCGTTGCTCGTATGCTGTGGGTCAGTGAACGCTGTTCCCACCTGCACACAAAATAAACAATTTATGGATTAACACAGCATTTAGGGGGTGTGGTCAAGTGACTAGATCTCGGCTGTTTATCTTAGAGAACACAGAATTGGTCAAGAAAATGTCAGTTAAACCTGAACACTGTTCGTATCGACACCCTTGGTCTGACGAAGAATCTGTGTTCAGAAGCTAAACATTATCAAAAAACGTGACTGCAGAACATGACCATGAACAAAATGCTCATTTATATGCATCTTCATCACACACACTACGACCGGCTTCGTGCTGTTTACACTCATCAGGTAGGGATAGTACGATCAGAATCCGCATGCGCTTGAAACAAAGGAGGAATGGTATACAAGTTGCGCTTGTATGTCACTGTTGGATAAGGTTGATACGTTCAAACATTATTCCACTGTTTCAAGCGCATGCGGATCCTGATCCTACTGTCCCTACCTGATGAGTGCAAACATCACGAAACCGGTCGTGGGGTGTGTGATGGAAATGCATGTAAATGAGCTATTTTGTTCATGTTCTTGGGTTCAAACCCAGTCTACATGAGTGTGTGATCATGTGAATTAACATGATGCCTGCACAATCCTTTTATACCCTCGAGCATCTAAACACGTCGATGAATTTGCAAAACTGCCATATGCTGAGTAAGTTAAACACTTCGGCTAACGGGTCTCACACAAATGTAAAATCGAGGCGAGCCTAACCTCAAACACAAAATTTACTTTTAACATCTTACACCCTGTAAAATTTGATACTTAATGTTGAAACCCAAGCAAGTCACGATGTCACTGTCTTATCTTCGTGGAGTGGCTGTCACCATAAATACTCATTGTTCAATCAGAATGCATTAGCTGTCACTGTATCTATCTCTGTATTCTAATTCCCATGAATGATTCATATGTTTGTTGACGTGTAGTGAATACATATGTGTCACTCTGATCATGACTTTTCTACATGGTGACGATGATGATCGACGAGAAAACATTGGGTAGAACTGACAACGCCCGTTTTAGCGGCTTTGATGTTCGACCACCGGCAACACTCACAATGGAAGGTGATGAAGGATTGGCAGAGAGATGGAAACTGTGGAAGCAACAGTTTAGCGACTTTCGGACGTTGGCGAACCTGACGAATACCGATAAAGCGTATCAAATGGCGACGCTGAGGAATGCGCTTGGTGATCAGGCGACAAAGTTCATACAGTGTTTCACCTTTGATGAGAACTAAAATACTGACGACTGGGAGATAATCTTGAACTTGGTCAAGTGAAAGAGAGGTGGTTGGAATTAAAATGTCTACCGAAATTTAAATTAAAAAGCGACGCATATAAGTACACTTTT
Organism: Atriophallophorus winterbourni; assembly: GCA_013407085.1. NCBI lineage: Eukaryota > Metazoa > Platyhelminthes > Trematoda > Plagiorchiida > Microphallidae > Atriophallophorus > Atriophallophorus winterbourni. The sequence goes on from JACCGJ010012611.1 coordinate 14,347, forward strand.
TCCTGATGTTGTCCCACGTACTGACAGAACATTACTCTATTCTATTCCCATCTTAGGGATTATCCATGTTCATTCCAGCAAGAGAGGATAAAATAAATCTACACAAATTACTTTTATAGAAAAAAGACACGTGCTTTTATTGTACGCTCAAATTGAATGACTTACATGACGAAGTCCTCTTGGAGCTGATTTTCTTGGGTAAAACTTGGCCTTTTAACTGAAAATTTGAACGGAAATTTGAAAATTTCATAAACACGTTTCTTTGTATATATTGACAAAGAGGAAAATTATTTCAAGGGTGTAAAATTTGGCGGTACATTTTTTGGGCGCGAATTTCGAATCAGCAATTTGTTTAAACAAATTTTTCCACAGAATAATCAGCTCTTTCGTTCAATTTAAATTCTCATATGCACGAGTGAGCGTGGCTCATGTTATTTGATTCAAATACCGTAAGTTGCGACATTCATGTAACCACTTAGCTATATTAAAAACTACCCAATCACGTATTCACTATCGTCAATATTTGTATTGTGTACTTGCCTGATTCTTTTTTTGAAATGCGCTCCATGGAACTATTGTAACCGCGACGTTTGAAATTCACTCACATATTTTGTTGTAAAACGATTTGACTGAGTGAGTTTTCAGCTCGGCTATTCGTGACAATCAGGCGCTTGAAATTGTAGATCGTTTCACGTATCTCGGTAGATGTATCAATAATTCTGCAACATTAGATGACGAGATCTCGGCACGCATTTCTAAAGCCACCGTAGCATTCCGCAACATAGGTCACCTCTGTCGTCAGAAAAGACTGTCTCTGTCTCGAGTCTATAAAGAGACTGTGTTACTGTATGGGTGCGAAACGTGAACGTTACCTAAAGAGCACATTCGGCGTCTCCAAGTATTTGACAACCGGTGTCTCCGCATCATTCTAGGAGTTAGCTGTTACAATCGTATGCGCACCGATGCTCTCCGAAATAAGTTGTTTGGTAGTCATGTTGATATAGAGAAGCAGATCAACCTGCATAGGTTACGATGGTTGGGTCACGTTTTAAGGATGCTGGACCACCGACTTCCGAAACAGTTTCTTTTTTGCGACGCCAAATCCTGATTGGTGTAAATCTCGGGGTGGCAAACCGTCACATGGCATAGGCACTTAAAAAGCCTTATTAGTAACATTTTCAAAGTCGGCGCAATGCGTCTTCCAGGCTTTTGTCTCCGCGATCACATATCGCAATGGTTAGTTACCCTTCAGAATATGTCCCGAAACCGTGTTCAATGGCGGTCTTGCACTAAGCATCTTCTTGGAATGTTTGCTTAACCGTGTATGTTGTCAAGCGAAGTGAGGAGAAAAGCTTGTTATGATGCATGACAGTGAAAGCCGCAAAGAAGCTGCCGTGCTGATGGCGCTCTACTCGTTCACGAAACTTGTTTGAATGCACGTTCCATTCGGTTGTAGGCACCTCTTCCCAGTTTGTTTGTGCTTACTCTGCTATCAAATCCGTAGCAATTTAAGTCCCACCCTTCCTCATCTTTTAGGATTTTATTTTTTCATGGTTGTGTGGCAGTCAAGCATTCAGTACGTGCGACCGGTGTAATGCTGTCTGTGATGATGATGATTTTATTATTTCTTTTGTATGAACGATTATCAAATATGTTATGGTAATTTTGAAAGTTTGTGTTTTGGTCATCAATCCAATACCTAGAATCTTGAATCCTAACATTATCAGATACAAGAATGTTTCTAACTATGAAACTCAAACATGAACTGCAAAGTCGACGACTGTATGTACGTCGCTATTGTCTACCTTGTTTAATGAGTTTGAGAGGAATCTTCCAAAATGAAGTCCAGAAAATTGAAGTCATATTTAATAACAACCTCGTGCTGTAGGGATCACCAGACAGCAAGAGTAATTCGCTCTGTAGTTCACTCAGTAATTGAGCTGCAGAGTTTTCAGAGAGAGTATGCTTTTACACTCTGCATCAAGCAGTGCTGCATCTTGTTCAAGTCGATTGGTAAGACAATATATCTTCACAGCAGCAAATGCAATTTTTGGCTCCGATAACTCATCGAACTAATTGGAACTACATAGACGGAGTAGCGAAGTATAACTTATCAGGATACATAAAAGAGAAAGCTCTACTCGTTTACGAAACTTGATTGAATGTTTGTTCCATTCGAGGTGTAGAAACCTCGTTCCAGTTTATTGCTTACTGTTCTATAGAATCTGTCTCTATTCAATTCCCACCCTCCATCATCTTTGAAGATATTTCATTTTCTACGGTCGTACGGCAGTTAAGCTTTTGAGGTTCATCGGAAACCAATGTTGGCAGGTAAGTGAGAGGGTTGTGAGCAGAGCGGGACCTTCAAATCGGCTGTTCACAAAGTTAATTTTTACACTCATTTTAATCTCAATTTTGCGTTAACTTCTGTTTTCTAGATTTACCTTGTTTTTTCGTATCAAAGAGGAACAATTTTGACGCGCGCGGTTTAAAATAATTAGGAGATACCGTGTTTTACAGTGAAAAGTCTGACCATAAAGTTCAGATACGCATTGTGAAAGAAACTGGATCTAATATTGAAGAAAATAATCAAGACAAACAAGAAACATTGGGTAGCTTACAATGTGAAACCTGCTGTCAAGAATTGTTCGTTATTTTTTAATTTTGTGGTGAAATTAATGTAGTTGCCTAAAATCTGCGCACACGAAAAAGCGAATATATTTCTTCTTCTTCTTCGCAATGTTCCGTATACCGAAAGATTGCGATGTCTGGGTCTATGTGACTTTACCCAAAGTAGGATACGACGCGATATTATTCTGACCTATAGAATTGTGTCTACCGAAGGACATCCACTAAAACACTTACTTGATTTTGTGACGTGAAAGTGACACGCGGACATACCTTATCCATTTACGTTCCAAGTTCCCGTATTGATTGTCGGCGCCATTTTGTCGCCGTACGTACTATATTTCTTTGGAATTCCCTACCCCAACATG
>JACCGJ010012612.1:0-13401 GCA_013407085.1 Atriophallophorus winterbourni
TAACTTCAACAAATGCAGGATCATGAATGTGGGGAATCGAGTAGAGTTCACATATCACATAGGTTCGCATGTCCTTAAAAAATTGCAGTGAAGAAAAAGATTTGGGTGTCTGGATATGCTCCAGTTTAAAAACATCACTTCAAACTAACAGTGCCTTTAAAAAAGCAACACGTGTTCTAAATCTACTCGAACGTGTATTTGGGAAATTTTCGCCCAAGATATTCCCAAGGATCATGAATACATACTTGAGATCAGTCATGGAATACGGTGTGCAGTCATGGTCTCCGTGGCTCAAGAGGGATGTGGAACTTATGCAGCGAATCTATCACCGCTCAACGAAACTAGTTCTCAGCATCCGAAACAAACCATATAAAGAAAGGATAGCTCAACTGAATCTGTTCGATTTTCCCTATCGACGAATCAGAGGAGACCTTATCTTACTTTACAAAACATTCCATTACCCCGAACCATCCATTACAGGATTTATTCACGCGAAGGGATACGAGGAATTATGAGACCCATGAATATGTGCTGGTCGTACCCCATTCCCACCTGAACTGTAGAAGGTATTTTTACTCTGTCCGTGTCTGTTTTACTTGGAACAGTTTACCTTCAACTGTTGCTCACGCCACTAACTTGCATGACTTTAAAACGAAATTCGACGAATTTTTATTGCAATATTCGTTTCCAGAACACTTATATACTGTTTAATCTATGTTCTTATATTGTTTATACACTTAAATTTAAATTTTTACCATCTTATGGTTGTTGTTAAGCTTGTTGCTTTTAGACCATTAAAAACCTTGAATTACCTTGAAAAACATACAACAATGTGTTTTTGTTTACATTTTCTTTTTTGTAATAGTTGTCATCCAATGGTACATGTAAAGCAATTGCTTTTTTCACCATAAAATCTTGATTCTTAATTCTATATTTTTTACATTTCATTTGACAATTTAAGAGATGCTTCACAGAGCTGACAGTCCTGAAAAGCCCGTAAAACAAGCAGCGCTAGGGAACTTGGAAAATAAAATAAAAGAATGGACTGCTGTCGCAATGGACGATAATCATATTTTCGCTCGTTTACGTTTCCAAGAACAATTAAATGACCTCAAACTTATTCTAGACCACAAACTGAACTCTGCAGTACGTATAGCACCGAATAGTTGTGGCAAAGCGCAATCACTTAGCTTATTAATAAAATTACGATCATTGAACACAAATAACAACGCAGATTTTATTATTAAAGATCAAACGTTAAATCCTGCAGAAATCAGAATTGCAGACCATGATGTATGCTGCGAAGAATTCCTTGCATATTTCAATACTACATGTAATAATTCTCGCTATGAATATAACACAAGATCATTTGAATCATCTAGTTTATTGCAAACTATATCCGTGTGATACTGATGAAGTCTGTAGTCTATTTGAAGAATGTGTGATGATCATTTAAATTCGTCTACTGAACCTTATTAAAATTTAATAGAATTTGGAATCTTCTGTTTATGGGTGGAAACTTGCTCTAGATTACTCGAAAAATAGTAAAAAAGCTATCCTAAATCACTTATCTCCTAGTTTTTTTCTCTAGAGCGCAACATGGCGTCCTGAATAAAAGATCTTGCATTACATGCCAGCTTGAATAGCTTGACTATATTACTTCATCTTTTGAGGAAGGTTTGGCAGTTGTAGTTGTCTTCCTAGATATAACTAAAGCATTTGATACTGTTCCTCATAAGTTATTATTATCGAAACTTAAATCATATGGCATCGGTGGTAATCTTCTTCCTGGTTAACTTCTTTTCTTACCTGTCGCTCTTACTCCGTTGAAGTTAATGGCCATAGATCTCGCACCCTGCCAATTCGAAAAGTTTGTAATGTATCAGTTTATTCCAGTAATTATTTGTAACGAGGAACATGGCGAGTAATTTACACAAAGTGTGAAGGCGTATTTTACACCGATTCTCGTTGAATAACCTTAAGTTCAGGGCATGCCACAGCGCATTCAGCTATCAGATTGCGAGTGCTATTGCAATGTTTTGAACAAAAAGTTATAGACATTTTTCTGAAAGATAGTCTGAGTTTATGTTTATTCGATGATTAATATTAAAAGAACTTATGTTAAGTATATTGATTGCTTCGCACTGGCTAACGTAACCAAGTATTCCAAAATGATTTACATTATCGCCGACTAATTCGAAGAAATACATGAGATGATCACCGAAACCAGAATGCACATTATGAGGCAAAGACTCCACAGCTGTTGCTTTGAATGATTTAACCATAGTAAACCATAGTAAACTTTTGTTTTCTCTGGTTGCCGTTAATGTGCGTATTTTTTCATCGCTACGAAGATTTCTGTGATGTATTCGCAAAAGCATTTGTGATGAAATCTGTTTGCTAGCATGTTTTCAGATAGGTACTACATCACCTATAAAATTTAGTGACATGTGTATCGTGTTAATGATTTAAATGTTGTTTCTTGCGTTAACCAGTTTAGCACGTTCCCAAAACTGGACAGAAGTGACTTTAACTGAAACAATTTATGTTCGATAATGACTTAGTTGAAATTCCTCTATTTTGTTGAATTTAAACTGTTTATTTCTCGAACAAACAATATTATTGTGCATAATAACGATGACAGTGTTGATTCTCAGGTAAAATTCGCTACTACTTATCTCCATTTCTTAGGATCTACGAATTTTTACTCGGAGCACAACTTTTATTTGTTTGAGGTCAAATTTTGGCGCCAAGGTGATCACGTTCTTGTCGCGATGAAGTTCAATAAACATGTCAGCAGTTCTCGTAGGAAAGCAAGGAGACGTTACTTTAATGCTCCATCACATATTCGCCGCCGTTTTATGAGTGCTCCTTTATCTAAAGAACTCAGAGCAAAATATAAAGTTCGGAGTATGCCTATTCGCAAAGGAGATGAAGTTCAAATTGTCCGTGGAGAACGTAAAGATTCGACTCCTGCCAAAGTGATTGCTGTGTATCGTAAGAAATATGTTATCCATATTGAACGTGTTCAACGTACTAATAACAATGGTGCTACTGTTCCCATTGGAATTCATCCTTCAAACGTAAGATTTTATTTTATTTTTAATGCTTTTCAGGTTGTTATTCACAAGCTTAGACTTGACAAAGATCGTCGTGATTTACTGGAACGGAAAGCTGCTGGTAAACTTGCAGGCGAAGACAAGAATAAGTACACTGAAGAAACGATCGAATCGTAATCTGATAATAAATTTCTATGCGGATTATGTCTTATGATTCTAAATGGTTTTTCCACCCTGGTTCATATTCCTCTCCGTTGTACGTTGTTTTGCAGTGTGTCGATATTACAAAGCTGAGCTCCTAGAATTTATAGTGTAGTTTTTTTAACAGGCGATTTCCACCGACAATTATTTTGTGACAGCACAAAATCTAGCGTGTAGGTTTGCGCCAGATATACTAGTATTTCTGTAATCATTTAGCAATTATAGGTGATGCTTAAGTTATCGTAACTGAAACAATGCTAATTTATCAGTTAACTGACTGAGCATCGTATCCCATTTTGATCAGATCTTGGTCAAATAGTTTTATCGTTCAATGTAGACTAACGCATTGAATTGACGTAATTCATCATGAAGCACAAGTCTAGAGCCAGACAAAGTGCAAAGTAGATAAGCAAGCGCATGAAAATGGAAAAGCAGCTTGTTTTTGTAATTTCACTGCATGTATGTGAAATTTCTGATGTTTTCATCAAATAATACCGGATTAAAAAAATTATGACAATAAAATGCAATCACATCGGTTTCCAGACATATCTCGTAAGGTTTCCAGCAAACTATTAGGTGGAGCTTTTGGACCCCGCCCAGGCAAACGAATAAACCCAACTGAGCCTAGCGCTGCGGTATTTCTGTGCTGTGCGGCTAACATCGTGCTAAATTGATTGGCCACCGATAGTGAGCTCCATGCTGAAACACGCTGGAGTCTCACTACCATTTCTATTTTCTTCCTATTTATTTTGTCATATCTGTCTAGGCCTGGGCAACCTGACAGTATCTCAGCCCACGTGCAGTCTCTGACTGTGCGGCACTTTGCCTGGATCAGGCTTGTGCTTTGACATCACAGCGCTGCGGTGAGTTTCTTCATTCCAACGCGCCACGTCATGGACTGGCCACCCGGTCGTTTCTGCCAGGCTCTACGAATAAGGCGCGGTATGGTAAATGGTGAGGAGGCATTCTTAAAACGTCCCAACCATCGTAGTTATCTTGATTTTATATTTAAAAAATTCTGAAATGTTTATGAATATCATGGTGTTATATAGGTGAAGAATAATACCCAAAATGTATAAGCCAGCATATGCTTAAACATCTAGTTTGTCATTTTCTAACTAAAAAGTAAAATTAGTGCACCATTATATAAGCGTCTAGATGAGTGCTGAAGTTAGATCCGGGCTGAATGCCACATAGTCGGTCTTCCTTAATACCTCTTGCTGACAGCTGGGTGTGCTCAGCGATGGTTCTGGCGGTGCTGTTTCAGCAGTTTGTTTGTTATCGTCTATTGATGATGATGCGGCGAATGTGACTCGTCGCATCAAAAGTCACTAGCACTTGTCTTGACTACGGACTTTGTACCTAAAAAGCGGGAATCTACACTCACCTATCAAACAACCGGATTATTCGGTCTTGAACTAGACGCTTCCGGAAACTTGCGTAGTACTTGATATGTCGGCCCACGTCACCGATTGCTCTGAACATTTCCAATTCCCTGTGCGTAATGGCAATGTACTGAAGGCTCGGGATAGGACCCCTTAACGTAATCTCTACTTTGGTTTAAGCACTCGGGTGGTATTATGCCTATGTTCAACCACGTCAAACCACAGAAAGCTTCCGTGCTCATTCTCCATCTATCCCTGATGCTCTTCTGATCATAAATGTTGGATGCATTGACGGGTGTTGACTTTCGACGTCCTCTGATTGCGTAATCTTATTCGGTTTGCATCGTTCAATGTCCATACCCTGCGACGACTATGACAACAGTAATCCTACCCGCTTTCTATAAACTAGGTATCCACATCAGTTTATCCGAAACCCGTCTTCGTTACATTATTTCTGTTTGTTAACTAAGTTTTTGTGCCGTACAGTATTAGTTTTTGCATACGTTGGTTCAGTGACCCAGCTGCTTTCCAGTTCTGGTAGGAATTGTTTTAGCCACAAGGCGGAAACCCGTACTAGTAGACTGACAGCTTGTTCTCAGGTTACAATGGAGTGCACAAACACAGCACAGAGCTAACTTGTTTTATTCTCGGAAAATGCACCCATGAACTGGGGCCAGATGGATGACAAATTCGACCATAAAATTTGTTGTCATCGAGAGCATAAATTGGCGGAATAGAAGTGCTTGGCGACGATTTAACACTTGAGTGGGAAGTATCCAGTGTTAGAAGACGGAAGCGTGGAAAGATTTTGAACAACCATTTCCACAATATTTCGACATCTCAAGCGCCATCTAGCCGCTTGGCGATCCACACCTCAACATACTTGGACAACGTGCTTTACCCATGTGCTGTTTGCGACTGCGGCACTGCTTAGATCAGGCTCATGATTCTAAATGTACTTAGAAAAAGCACGGTCATATTTCGATCAGCTCATTCGGTGAGTTATTGTCAAAAACTGTAGGCATCATTATGGTTCCAGTATTGATTCTGACATCGCTTTAGTATGCGCGACAATGTACCTCCAGTTCGGAGGTGAATGCAAACTGAATGTACCTTGAAAGACAAACGCTTTAGATCTGCCTGTAATCTAAACCCAATTCCTTAAGCAAACATTGTACGACTTCGCATATAACAACTGTAAAGTTTATTGTCAATCATCGCGGCAATGGATAGCTGCTGAGTCCCCTAAGATATTCGACTACGGCCGTACCTTACCGATCGCTTTGGACCATGAATATCTTAAGTTTCTGAAACTCCTACTCATAAAGATCAGCCGTCACGTGGCGAAAAATGCGCGTTAGAGATGGTAGGCGCATCAGCCATGAGTAATAAAAGGGCTTTGTCAACCCTTAAGTGTTTTACTATAAGCCACAAGATTTCGGTGAAGACATCTCCGAACTCAATGTTTCGCTTATAACGAACCTTTCTCGACTTTTAGAAAGAGGGAGAGAATGCTTTAGTCAGATTTTAATCGGCACCTTCTTACAAGCTTCAGTGACATGTTCCATTATCCTTCACAATGGTCAGTGTCGTGAGCTCTGTCTATAGTCGAAGTGTGGAGAGATTTAATCTCTGGCGGCCGGGCCCAGATAATCTCCATCCGGGGTTTCCAGGGAATGCATGGTATGAAAGCACAAGCCTGATCCAGGCAAATTGCTGCACAGTCACAGACTGCACGTGGGCTAAGATACTGTCAGGTTGCCCAGGCCTAGACAAATATGAGGAAGAAAAAAGAACAGTAAATGGGAAATGGTAGTGAGACTCCAGCCTGTTTCACCATGTGTGTGTGTGTGTGATGTGAAAGCACAAGCCTGATCCAGGCAAAGTGCCGCACAGTCAGAGACTGCACGTGGTATGAGCTACTGTCAGGTTGCCCTGTTGCCTGTTTCACCATGGAGCTCACTAACTCGGGCCAATTAATTTATCACGATGTTAGCCGCGCAGCACAAAGTATTGCACATCCTTGCGGAGCGCACTAACTCGGGCCAATCAATTTAGCACGGCGTTAGCCGCACCTCACAAAGTACTGCACGATTGCACATCCGTGCGTGGAAGGATGCCGTATGAAATCACAAGCCTGATACAGGCAAAGTACCACACAGTACTCGACTACACGTGTACTAAGATAATGTCAGGTTGCCCGGGCCTAGACAGAAATGAGGGGAAATGAAATAGCTGTAAGACTCCAGCGTGTTTCCGCCTGACGCCAAATAAATTTAGCACGATTGTAACTGCACAGTACAAAAGTACTGCACATTTGCACTCTCGGGCAAGGGATGTAGTATAAGGCTGGCAACCATGACAGAATTACTGGAATTGATATCCAATGTTTGTTTTGACGTGAGGGCACCTGTTATTTTTGGGTGAACGTTTAAAAATACCAATGAATGAACTAAAGACTGAACAAACGGTTCAATCGTTCATTAATGGTGACACAAGCACATCATCACCATGAAGCTCAAGTCTGAATCCAGACAAAGTGCCAAGCAACACGAAGCAGGTAAGCGAACCAGTAAAAAGAACGCGGAATAAGCAAAAAGCAGCGTGCTTTTATAGCTTCATTACATGCGATTTTGTTCTTTTTATCCAATAAATTGTGATAATATCGCGCGAACACTGGACCTCAACGCGGTGCGATGGTTTCTGTCGGTAACCTAATGCTGGCCCTACTCTTCAATCTTTTTCTGTTCCCTCCCTTTCCCCGCTTTTTATTTCTGATCCTTCTGCGTCCAGCATGATAAGCGGCCGATCGGAAAATTTTCCAAGCTTAACATATCCTAAACTCAAAACTCTTTATAAAACCGCTCGCGTCTGCATTCATGAGTGCACGAATGTACGAGCGCTCCGTCAATCAGGCCAGCAAGCTGATCTTGCCCTCTGTCTAGATTTGTTGTCTCTCAACATTATTGTCCCTCTACGCTAATCGAATTGACTGCATCAACTCTTTCCAGCAGGTGTTTTTTGCGCTGCTCAGGTGACTCTTCCTCAGGTCATGCGGGTTTAGGTATAGTTCTGAGTTCGCGTGCAGAAGGCTCACTTTTAGACTGGATTCCTGTCAATAGCAAGATATGTGCCATCCGACTAGCTAGTTCTATCAACACTACTTCCCGAACCCAAAATAAGCGCTGCTTGTTCGTAGTTGCCACTTATGCTCCGATTAATAGTAGCACTGATGACAGCAAAGATATCTTCTTCGGCGATCTTGTACACTTACAATGCGCAAAGTGTTCTGATATCAGTATTCTTGCTGGGGGCCTAAATGTTACTGAATCACAACTCGGTGGTTCATTCAGTCTCGATGCGCAGCAGACATAATCGTGAATGCTTCCTTCACCTATGTGCACAGCACAGACTATTTATTGGTAGCACTTCGTTTAGGCATAAAAAGCCGCAGTGTGCAACTTGGCGTCCGCCTAACGATGATCAGCCATGTGCATAAAATGACCATATTGCGATCAGCACTAGATGGAGAGGCTGCATTGATGACTGCCGCCCTTTCTGGAACACTAGCGTGGATTATGATCAAGAACAAGATTTACATTAAAATTCTCTTGTTCAAAGACAGTCATCTCGAAGCGCATAGCTCTTGAGAAGCTTTCGGATCCTCCAATTAAGCCGGCCTATCGCGTCAGTTTAGTAGATAATCTTCCCACTGCGGTGTCCGAAAATAGCACACTGCAGTGGAATGCGATTGCAACTGTAATAAACCATGCCGCGAAATCGGCGGGGCAGTTCCATCTATAGAAAAAGGTCCCACTGGATCTCCCAGGCTTCCCTTAGATTACTAGAAAAAAGGCGAAGAATTTATTCTGGTTCACAATATAATGCAGAACGAAGGCAGGTCGAAAATATGCTCAAGCGTAGCATTCGATCAGATAGGTAAGCGTGTTGGCTGCAAAAAGTATAGAAAATGGAGGTAGCATGCAATTAGGGTAATGTCTGAAAGCTATTTCAGCTCATTGTAGTTAGCGTGACAATCACAGAGAACGATGGCGTCTTAATCACTAACACTAAGCGCCGGTTGTCTCGTTGGGCGGAGCATTTTCATGACTAATTTAGCTGACCAGATGCAGATAGTCCATTGCCTTCTATTTCGTGTTGTGAACCCTGTTCGGTTGATTTAGCGCCTCCGAGCGAAGCCGAAATCAAGCTCAGTATTGTTTCAGTGAAAAGACTCAATAGCAGCTGATCCCGATGGACTGGCCTCGGTTTTGTTCAAGGACGGTTGCTACATTCTATTAAGCACTCTAGTGGATCTTTTTCTTCAGGTATGGGACGCGGAATGCGCGGATGTGCAATCGTACAGTACTTCTGTGCTGTGCGGCTAACACCGTGCTAGTGATTGCCCATCGGTAGTGAGCTGCATTTTGAAACACGCTGGAGTCTCACTACTATATCTATTCTCTATTTCTTTTCACATATCTATCTAGGCCTGGGCAACCTGTCAGTATCTTCGCCCAAGTGCCGTCTCTGACTGCACGGCACTTTGCCTGGATCAGGCTTGTGCTTTCATACAATGACACGGAAAATATTCCCTGGTGTTGGGGAGAATCTATTATCATATCTATTTTCAAAACAAGTGTACGTACTTCATGCTTCAATCACAGGGGAATAAGTCTTACACCCGTCATTACCCGGCTTCTTGCTTCAGTATGTCTTCAGCGTTAACATTACACAGATTCATGAAGAACAAGCAGGATTTTGTCCCGGTAGAGGATGTGTCGATCGTATATTCACTCCTCAGCAACTCCCAAAACATCGTCATGCTTATAGGCAGACCACTGTATCGATCTTTCTTGATTTTAAGGGTGCTTTTGATTCGGTCACTCAAGGGTGTCCCATAAACGTACGAGTAGCTGTCATATTGTCCCGATTGAGCTCATATCGGGAGCAACCGCATGCTCACTGTAAAGATAAAGATGATGGTATACAACGCGTGCGTACTAAATGCTTCACAGTACGGCCGTGAAACCCGAACCATCCACGCAAGACACGAATCGAAGCTGGATGCTTTCCATCTAGTAAGCATCCGTTGCATCTTGAACATATCGTGGATGGACAGAGTGGCTAACGCTGAAGTGCTTTCAAAAGCTGCTCTACTGAGCCTGTTCACCCTACTACGACAGCGCCGCCTGCAGTGGCTTGGCCACATTTACAGAATGGGAAATGGTCGTATTCCGAAAGATCTACTCTACAGTGAGTGTAAATCAGGAAGTCGACCATTGGGCAGACCGCAGTTGCGGTACAAAAACGTTTGCAAAAGATATATGGAAGCTCTTGGCGTTTACCCCGCGATTTTGAAAGAACTTGCTCTTGACCGCTCACTTTGGAGGCGTTGTGTAAAGTTTCGTCTGCAACCTGGGGAAGAGCAGATACAGCTCTTGGCCGCTGAACGGAGATCACGCCGCCGGCGTGCAACTGACGCCGATTGACCGAGTACGTCCTATCGCTGGGAGCACTGCGGGAGATATTGTTCCTCACGAATTGGTCTGTTTAGTCCTTCTAAAAGCTGTGGGGCATGGAAAAATCATGCGATTTTGATGTACATCCATGGTCGGCATCGACCGAAGGAGGCCAGCAACAACAATATTTGCAACGCAATGCTGCCGCCAAATTCAAACAATATCCACAGTCAACGGATGTCAAAAAAGAAAGTCGTCTGATTTCTTCCGCTCGGGCGGACCCGGTGTCACTACTGATGTGCAATGTACGCTCAACCTCTCGCATCGTGTGGTCAGCATAAATGACGAAGATCAGCAAATGCTGCACCGCTTCGTGTACACCTTGTGAGATCTCGTCCTCAACACAACCGCCAGTAAATATACCACTTTCGAAGTAAATGAAGTTATCCACCTGCTCTAGATGAACATTACTGATAGTGATATTTGAGAGTGAACCACTTTAGTCATGTCTTTTATACTTGTTAAGTGCAAAGCACCCTACCTTGAGGTCTGAAGTGCCAGGCGATCTAAAGCTTGTTGAGTTATACGAGAGTAATCTCCCAGAACTGCTCACTCACAATGTTATTACGATTCCATCCAAGTAAAACTGTTATTTGTCTTGCTTCTTTGTCTTAATATCACGGAATTCTGATAGCCCGTGCACAATTTGTCAAGATGCATCTTGTTATTTCGTTATTGATTTGTTTTATCAGTGTGGAGAGAATCAAATAGGATATCTGTCTTTTGTTCATTGATTCAGGTGCTCCATTTCTATCGTATACTGTTTAAGTAGCGTACCGGCTGATCTTGCAAATCGGTACGATTAATCACGTTTGGGTAGCTGAAACATTCATTTTTAATCGAAGTTCCTCGAAAATTAACGGATAAAGTAGCTATTGTGAAATCTTGAAGCACTTAATTTAATGCTGAATTTAATTGGACCATTATAAGAACACCGTTTCTGTTTTTTAAAAAGTGATCACTAACGCAAGCCTGCCTTTGAACTTGATGGCTAATACCAGCACAATAATTACACTGGGAAGAAAAAAGGCAGAGCGTGGTCTAAATAGTGCACTTGGACTGAGTTCAACAATGATCTTGGAGACCAAATACTAATAATATGGTGCTTGCATTAAACCAGTCGATACGAAACCGCATTCATGTCATATCGTCCATTATGTTGCTCACCGAAACTTCCCTGGCTCCTGATCCAACATTAAACACGCCAACACCGCGTTTCACATCCATCACTGATGTCAAACTTTCCAACGATTATCGCGTCCACTCGCGAATCCCGCAACACAAGAGAACGCCCATCGGTCTATTTCGTTTATTACGCACATGAAAACGTTTAAAACATGTCTATATTGGGCAAATTTCGCTGCCACAACACTCCTCAAAATGTGTTTAGTTTAACCACTACCGGGAAAGCCAAAATCTGTTATTTGATATCGTCGAAACTGTTGACAGGTTCGATTAATAACTGCTAAAAAATAAAATGTTCTGACTAAGTTGTTCACGTGTGATTGAACAAGTTGGTTGAACAGCAGTTTCATATTTCAAACTTTGTTTAATGCTCTGTATTGTTTCAAGCGCATGTGGATCCTGATTCTACTTTCTTTACCGGATGAGTGCAAACAGCGCGAAACCGGTCGTGGGGTTTGTGTGCAATGATACTACATGCAAATATGGATTTTTGTACAAGGACATTCCGAAACTTATGTGAAAGAAACACTCAACGAATTGCACCGTACAATCTTTCTAATTTGTGAGATTTTGAGGAGCCACTTGAATTAACTCGGATTTCTGGAATATTAATAAAATAACGGCGCTGGACAAAAAATCTCAAGAAAATGAATGTGTGTGAAATTCCAAAGCTTCCCCAGTCCTTCCACAGTAAGATTCATGATGTTACTGTCAGAAATAGCTTGATGTTCTGGTCTGTGTTTTAGACTGATGGTTTTCTGCTAGGAAACAAAAATCAGTTTTGGCGATTATTATTGCTATTTTATCGGTTGAATTGGGATTATCAACTGCCTGGACTAACGGAAAATTACTATTCCGTGTCACAGATACGCGAGGCTCCGAATGTGTTTCGCCATACGTACGATCGTCTTCATCGAGACAGGATTTATTTGTTTAGGTTATCTACTTATGAGTAGGTACATAATTTAAACGACGGTGACTTTTATTGCGATGTAGCGTGGAACACATGACGAACAGCTTTTCATCTACCGTTCATCAGTCATGCCGCAAACATGACTTGGATGCAAATGGTAATGAATAACGGGATGCTTTATACAGATGATCTACAAAACTTACCAAACCTACATCGGTTTCGCCAGGCCTATATTATGAAAGCTCTTTTCGATTTATAAACTTTATCGTCGACCAGGCCATAATTTTCTATTAAAAATTTCAGAAATGATATAATAATATACACTAATAATATTAGAAGAAGAATCCGTCTACTACTGACATGTGACTGTTTCTATCTTAAGTTGAATGTCACGTTTCGTTAACACCAGAACATGCGGTAACTAATAGAGCCAGTACAACAGGCATATTTCCTGGGTCTCGGTAGGCTTATCATCGAATTCCACGATACTTTATACAATCCAATTTCAGTTATAAGCAGCTCATTTCACATCAAAGCTATTTTCTTCAACGATGCACAAGAATTATTCAAGTACGTTATCACATAGCAATATTCGCTGTTATATTATTTTTAACAGTGAAGCCAACTCCATCTAAAAATCTTTTATTTGGATGCTGCTCTTGAAATTTGCTAATCTAGAGTCTTTGGAGAGTTCGTTCTTTATATTTCGCGACTACTCATCAGTACCACGTCCTTTGAAATATTAACAAAGTGTATCACAAGATGACCTGACGAGGAGATCAGATCGGTTGGGCGACCACAACAGATGTTGCTGGCTCCTTCTCGACTGATCAGGCATATGACGCTACTCAAATGTGCCCGTCTGGAGAAGCATTCATGAAGGTCAAACGGTGGACGGTAGCTCAGCCCGTAGGGCGTGAGGTTACAATGGTGTATGTCCTGAATTCGAATACGACCTGAGACAGGATATGCACTGCTGATGAGCTCAAATAAGAACGAAACTCGAGTCCAATTCTTCCAGTGCGGACCGTTGTGATAAACTTTGTGAATATTTTGAAGGACGTGGTACTTATGAGTATTCGCGAAATATGTGCTAATCTCTCAACAGCACTTCAGACAGCTTTCGCTTGTTCATG